>PXOD01000044.1:0-106941 GCA_003012165.1 Paramyrothecium roridum | reverse complement strand
CCCCTGGTACTCTGCCCAGCGGCTTTGAAGCTGCGCGCTTAACAGTCTCACCGTCGCCGGGGCATTCGCTCGGGCGGCTCAGCCAATGGGCGCCAGCCGCCCGCCATGTTCCCACCCCCCGGACGGCGTCCCGGGCCCCGGCAGACGGCAGGTAAAAAAGAGACAGACCCCCTGCTGCGCTCCGTGATTGGCCGCAGCGGGCGCCTACCCACACGATCGGGTGCTTCAGCAGTCGCGGGCGACCGGCGAGTCGTGTTGGGATGCCATGGAAATGGGTCCGACCGGGGTCTTGTTGCAGGTGCTTTGCTTGCGAAAGCCGCAGCCTGCAATTTCGCTTCATGCGCGGCTGATGGGCGAATGAGCTGGTGAGACGGGTGTTGTTGTCGTCGGTTGGAGCAGCGATGCGTACTGCCGTGATGGGCTTGGTAGGGTAGCCGCTGAGGCATCATTCCGTGTTGTTGATGGGACGTGGTGAATTGTGTATAAAGAAGCGGCGTCAATCCGCCCTTCGAAGTCGTCTTCTTTCTCAATCAAGCACATCATTCACCACAGAACATCCTCTCTCTCTTATCTCCTTTTCTTTTCTCCTTTCTCTTTTTCCATTTTTCCTTTGTGATCTGTCTGGGATAAACTTGATTTCCTTTAAACGTTGGACAGCTACAGTACAATTCTCACGTCAACGACTTTCCACATTATCAAATCTTCTTAGACACCATTTTCAAGTGGTTCTCGCCGATATCTGAGACTGGATCTCCTCCTCCCGAGTTAACATCTTCCCCCTGCTTCGTAGCAGGTTCTCCGACAAGATTTCGTCCCCAGTCTCCTCCTCGGCTACACTCCCGTTCTACTCCAAGCATCTGCCTCTTCAGACCGCCGGCGGCTCGAACAGACCAAAGCTTTCATTGATTACGCCCGCCACTCTCGACAAGATGCCTTCCGCACCAGCGCTCGGCGCCTTGGGCATGACCTTCCAAGCCATGCGATCCATGCAGTTCGTGTCGCTCATCACCATCATTGGCCTGACGGCGAATTTCATCTCTGAGATGGTCGCTGCGGACTACGAGCCGGCTTCTGCCATCATTGGCACGCTGATAGTCGTAAGTGCAAAGCCAGTCGAATAATTAATCTCAAGCATTGCAAAAACTAACAGAAACTCAGGCTTGCTTGGCTACGGTTTACATTGTTGTCACTTACATCCTTTACTGGGATTCCATCCTGCCATTCCTTGTCGCCACAGCCGCCGACAGCCTTCTGCTCATTGCTGTCATTGTTGTTGCCTGCGTCGTCGGCAAGCCTGTCAGCTACTTGTCTTGCGGTGCCTTTCCCTCCAAGGGCAACACTGCCAACTTCATCGGCTCGCTCTTCCACAACGTGAAGAACTCCCACGACAACACCTTCGAGTGGATCGATGGCGACCGCAACTCCTGCCTTCAGATCAAGATCGTCTGGGGCCTGAGCATCGCGCTTTGCGTGCTGTTCTCCTTCTCTGCCGTCACTACCGCCTGCTTGTGGCGCCGCCTGAGGACCCCTGCCAGCCAGGCCCCCAAGGACTTCGAATGAGGGTGCGGCCGTGGGGTTGGCCCAGTGCAGCCGGCTGCGGCTCCGAACGTGTTGAGAAAGGGCCGCAGCCTGGGTACTATGGCGCTGGCGCAGCAAGAGAAGAGGTTCGACAGCGATTCCTCGGATGCTGAGAGCATCAGCGTTTCTGGCCCATCGTCAAGAAATGCGCCGAAGCCATGGTTCCCACCACCCCCCACGGCGCCCATCCGAGAAATGAAGGCTCGCATCTGTGATGTTCCGCAGCCAGTCAGGGAGATGCCACCCTTGCCCAAGCCAGAAGCTATTCCCATCCGTGTCCAGAGTCCTTTGTCCAGGCTCAAAGCAAGGCCGAGGACCTTGTTGCAGAGGATCGAGGGCTGGTGGGACTTGGGATTGATAGAAAAGAGACAAACATTGTTTGGAGGAGGTAATGGATCGCCAGTGTCGCAGAATCCTTGAGGGATGCCTAATTAGATTGAGTCTGGAAGCTTTTGGATTGATTATTGTTGGCTGCTCCGGTTTGCGCTTGACGCACTAATTGTTGATAATGGTTCTCGGGTTTGGTTTGGTCATGGTTGAAAAGTTACTTATACAAATTGACTGGTTCATCTCACACGCATCAAACTTGTTTTTTCCCCTTAAGATATGTAAACGGTGAAAAGACGTAACTTAACACTGTATTCCACGGCACGAGCCTCTAAGACAACGTTAAAAATTCACCTAAGAAGTGCCGTTACGATGCGGTCGGAATCCTTGTAAACGGCTGGGTTTCCTGCTTCATATTGTGTGGGTTTAGGGTAGCTATTGGCATGTCATCGAAACAGCCGGGAAATAAGCCGCAACTTTGTCGAGACATCGCTAACTTGGCTTATCTGAAAGTATGTAAGTTGCTTGACTGCTTCCATTCAAAGCTGCCATGTGCGAGGTCGATTATCGTTCGCTCACTTTTTCGAACTCGCGGCGACGACTCCGTAGGCGCTGAGACCGAGAGCAATTTTATCTCAGAGAAATAAACAACTTGCGAGAGGCAAATTCAACAGGATTGACAGCTGGTAAAACGCAATTGGAAAGACGGTTTCTATGTGCATTCATACCAACAAAAGTATAGATAGTAGTGACCTGGATTGTAGACTAAATGAGCGTTACATTACGCACAAGCCAACAGCAATCCTGCTAGGCGGCTAGCAAGCAAGGTAAGGCTGAAGAGCCAATTTTTCATCCGAGCTAAGCAATGGTTCTGGGGGTGAAGAAGTTTAGTGTCGCTACTGCACCACCTGGTTTCATTGGGGGCCTTCTCTGCTGCTTACATATCCGACCAACCCCTGTGTCGGCCCCCACGTCAAACTCCACCATCATCGAAACATCCCAAGGCCTTCCGGCGACGCAAGACAGTTGCGCATTGCTACAGCCCGGTCCGTTTCCATAGACATGTTCCGCCATCTCATCAGTGGAAAGGTGCGCTCCAACAATGGATGCTACACCTGCCGCCTGCGCCGCAAGAAATGCGACGAGGCGCGCCCCGTCTGCGCGGGCTGTCAGATGCTTGAGATTACCTGCTACTCAGGAGACGAGAAGCCGGAGTGGATGGACGGCGGCCCCAAGCAGAAGGAAATGGCCGAAAAAATAAAAGCCCAGGTCAAGAAGCAGGCCAGCCAGCGACGAGACCGCAAGTATCTCGAGATGTTGGAGACCGGCGCCAAGATGGTCACTCTGGACGACTCGCCCCAAACGGTGTCTTCTGAGGGACGCGACGGCAGCGTGCCGACTGCTTTCGACGTGGAGCGGCTGGGCGGCCGGGACCACAGACTGACGCCGCCTCCCTCCAACGCCAGCGGCAACTCGCCGCCTGAGATTCCGTGGCATAACCAAGCCTTCTTCCGCCAGGCCACTGAGCAGGAGCGCGGGCCCGACATCGATCTCCACTTCATTATGATCTACCTCGACTACGTTTTTCCCTACCTCTTTCCCCACTACCGCCCCCCGATCTTGGTGGGCGGCCGAGGTTGGATCCTCGACGTAGTGCAGAGCAACAGGGCCGTCTACCACACCGTGGTGTCGCTCGCCTCGTACTTCTTTGGCATCATACTTTCCAAGGGTGAGGATGAGAACGGCGCCTGCATGAACCGAATGGTCGAAAATTTGGAAACCCAGATGGAGCTGGGTCTCCGGGAACTGCGCAAGGAGATGCAAGCCATCACCACGCAAACGTCACAGGTCGACATGCGCGAAGGCTTGGTGGTGATGCAGAGCATCGTGCAGATGCTCATCTTCGAGGTCACCTCGAGTAACAAAGAAACTTGGAAGTTACATCTCGATGCGGCACTCGCCTTGTTCCTGCAGATACTGCCGAGACCAGAGCATTGGACCGAGGCCTTGATTTCCCTATATAGTGAAGCTTTCCCGCCGCCGACGATGACAGATGGTTTCCGACGACCGTTCAGCACCGGACAGGCCTCTTTGCGCTTCTTCACCGCTCTCCTCTTCCAAATCGACGTCATGTCCAGTCTCACATTGGGTAGCGCTCCGCGCTTGTTCCGGTTTCAGGCGTCCATCATCCCCGGGTGCCAGAAGCACGATCATGCCAACAGCTTCCGGTCGGCCGGACCGTTGGCCATGGAAGAGTTCATCGGCGTCTACAACTGGGTCTTGCAGATGATCGGAGATGTCGCTGCCTTGCACTCGTGGAAGCAGGTGCAGATCAGGGCCGGGACTCTGCCAGTGCATGAGCTATTGTCCCGTGGTCAGATTCTCGAAGACGCCATCAGAGCTGGCCGCCAAGCTCTCGAGGTCCAGCTGAAGATCTTCGAAGAACAAGGTCTTGCGTACCAGCCGTCCCATATTGTGACGGATGTCCTTGGCGAGCTGAAAGGGCAAGCAGTGGCCGACACTCCGGCATACGTGAACCAAAATTGGGTCTGGGCCCAAGCAGCACTCATTCATGTCAGACTGGTCATGTACGGATGGCACCCCTGCGACCCGGTGATTCGAGAGACGGTCACGGCGATTCTCGATTGCATGTGTGCCTTGCCGAACTCCTCCTGCCTGCGCAACGTCATTTGGCCGTTCTGCCTTGTGGGCTGCCTGGCTACGCCCGAAGAGGAGGACAAGTTCCGCCTACTGGCGTCAGATCTGGGTCCGCTGCGCGTCTTTGGAACCTGCAAAGACGCCATCGAAATCATGGAGGCCATGTGGGCGCGCAGGGACGAAATAGACGAGACGTGGGACGTGTCGAAATGCCTGAATATCCTGGGCCATGGAGTTTTGCTGATCTGATTATAATACCCGTCGCGTGCTCGGACTCGCTTTTCATTTTCTAACCTTACGATTTCATGTGAAGAAGTGGTCTTGTATTTATTGTATTTACTGGAAATGGTTGTTTGGGCTGGGCGAAGTCGCACATTGTGAAGAAGCGTTCCTTTGTCTATCACAATGTCATGACGATGTTTCTTGGAAATTTTGGAAATTTGTCTTTTTGGAACAAATCATCACCTTTTGGCCTTAGGGTTAGTAGGGGGCGGGGCAGGCTATAGTCAAATTATATATCGAGTCAACGCAGCTGCGCGCAATTCTGTTCAGTTTCAGGGAGATGAATGAATGTTTTGGGGCAGCCTGTTGGCGTGATTACGGACGGACTCACTGCTCCACCTGGCACTGAAGATGTAAAGAGGAACGAAATAGAGGTTGAACCCTTTGAATGATTTATTGCCGGTTAGCATCTCATCTCAGTACCTGAAGCTATACTGGAAGGGGACTTTTTTGAAAAACCTAGCCATAACCTGCGAAGAAGCCATTTCGAAAGAAACCATTGGCGGTGGACTGCAAACACTCAGTGTCAACTTCTGGTTTGTATCGGTTGGAATCAGACGTAGGAGGTTTCAAAAACCGCGTCCTCGCTAACCAACCATTGCGGAGACAACTTGACCTCGAGTTCTTGAACTTTTGCGTCGACTACCTGATCATGTTGCAAGGTGATTTAGGCATGGTTTCCGGAGCGGGAGCCGGAGCTGGCGCTGGAACCGGAGCCGGAACCAGACTTCTGAACGGGTCCTGGCTCGTTATCAGCAGGAGGGGGAGCCTGAGGCTCCGCAACCTCGAAGGGTGGGCTCTCAGGGATGGAGAGGAGAGCAACGGGAGTCCCAACCGGCTGGGGAGATGCAACGGGAGCCGCGGGGGGCGTGCCGATGGCGATGCCGATGGGCTGAGCCTCAGCCGGGGCTGGAGAGCCGTTACCATCGCGAGCTTGCTGATCGGCAGAAGCAGCACTGCAGGATTTGATGGTTAGCATACTTCATGAACCACACAACGTTGCAGGATCCTGATGTGAGACTTACGTCTGAGCCTGCGGCTCAGGCTCCTCCGGCCGAGGCGGCATGCTTCTAAAGCCGTCGTCACAGCAAGATGAAGGCCAGCAACCCATGATGGTGAGTTGGCGAGCTTTTTTTCTTTTCTTTCTTTCTTTCGATGGGAGGAAAGTGTCTGAATGCGAGGTTTGCAATAGGAGCCGAAGTAGCTGAAGGTAGCAGGAGAATGTTTGTGATGAGTGTGTGTGCAAGGAGGAAAAGTTGAGAGCAGAAATGTTTTTGCCCGAGAAGGCCAAGTATACGTGACGCGTTGCTGGGGGACTGCCCGACTTGCCAGCTGTCTGCGAGTGAAGCGGAGTGCCAGGTGGTTTGCGGGCAACCCAAGGGCCATCTGTTTGCCCGCCCGCTCTGGATCGTGATTCACGGCCATAGCTTGGGCGGAAGAGTAAACGCACTCGGCGCAGTCGCTCGGAGCATCAGGGGTATTGCCCATTCATGGCCCGCATTGAGCAAACGGGAAACAATAGGGAGTCACCATAATAATGCCCGCGTTACACATAATCTCCCCTTCATCAGCTATTGGCCGTCACTGAGGCACAATGTGTAAGGCGACTGGAGCTGGGAATGGCTCTTGCATGATTTGAGGCTTCCTGCTCTGACACGATGAATTCATATGGTGTTGATGCGGATTGGTGGTAGAATGGAGTCATGTATGCTCTGACAACTGATAGCTGGCTCACTGATATACTCAACACTATCTTGCACACTCTGCAGAAAAGGGATTCACGCCAGCATCAGCCCGCAACTGTCATTGAGAGATTAATACCTTAGAACCACACCGAATTGATTCATTCCCTGACTTGACGTGCCCCAACACGTAAATCGTTAGCTTCTCATTACCGTACAATCAATCTCCCCAAGCCCCTCAGAGCTCCTTTCCCGCCTCTGCCTGCGGGGTCTCCAGTGCAAACAGCTGCTTCGGCTTGCCCCGGGCGTCGCAGCTCGCGAACCGCCACCAGCCGCCGTACCACGAGCCGGCGATGTTGGTCAGCCCCCACCGGATCGGCGCGGGCATGGGCGGCCAGGCGGCCCAGGCGCCCTCCTCGAAGGTGGCGTCGAGGTTGAGCAGGAAGAAGGGCACGGCGTCGAGCGTGCCGGCCTTGCCGACCGTCTTCTTGCCCCAGGCCTTAAACGTGGCCGACGCCTCGGCGGCCTCGGGCGTGCCCTCGGCGGGCGCCCGCGGGTGGTCGGCCAGGGCGGCGATGATGGCGATCTCGTGGTGGAAGTGGTGCTCGAAGGACTCGCGGAACGAGTCCATGATGCGGAGCAGCTCCGTCGAGGTCAGGTTGGCCGGGGAGGCCAGGCCGGAGAGGTAGTCGTGGAACTCGGTCAACCCGGGGATGAAGGCCTCTGTGAGATTTTGTCAACAAATTATCTTACGGAAAGCAATGGAGCAGGGAGAGTTCGCACCATGCTCCTCATGAGTCTCGTCCCAAATGGTCTTGTCGTCAAGGAGCTCCTCAATCTTGGTGAACAGGTTGGCCTCCTCATCGTCGTGGTGGGACTTGACGAAGCGGTACCATGTCAATGAGTAGCCGACAAAGTCGCGCTTGTGGCTGGGCTGGACGTGCGGCGCCTGGAGGTAGATGGAGTTGAAGCCACGCAGGATCGCATTGTGGAGCAGAGCCATGTGCGTCGCCCCGGTGGTGAAGATGTCCGTCTAAGTGATGATCAGAACAGATTCCCTCCGCCTCACCAACCAATTGGCCTCTGGCACGGCGCCGTTGGGAATCTTGCACCGAACTCACCTTCTTCGTCTGATACTGGGGTGTGGGGATCAACCGCATAGGCTGGTCAGCCCAGACCGTGGACGGTGATTCGGAAGCCATCATGATGGGAGACCGGCTGACGAAGGATCCAAGGAACAGCGCCTGGAGGGCAAAAAAGACGAAGATGGTTTGATAGTCCCACATTGGGAATGACGGGGGGAATGGAGCACGGGGGAGGAGAGCAAATGGAACGGCTAATATAGCACGAGCAGCACGGCAATGGCGTGAGCGGTAGAGGCGGACGAGGGTGTCTCTCTGTACGTTGGTGGGGGTCGGTCTGTCTGGCGATGGGCTCAGTGCAGGAGTCAAGGAGAGCGCCGCAGAGCTCTAGGGCAGGCAATGCAGCTCAGCAAATGGAATGGGCAGCCAAGGTAGCGTCAGAGCCACAGGCGTGAAAGAGACGTTCTTGCGTTGTAGTGGTTCGATGTGACGTTCGCGAGCATTAAAAATCGACCCTCGGGCGGATGCCATTCGCCTCCATCAAGTTTAGCTCATCGTCTCCTTCTTGGAACAGCTCGACACCCCCCCTGGCCCTAGGAAGCTCGAGCGGGCCAGCCGAGATGGACTGAGACCCTGTCAGCTTACAATGGTGGACAACGTGATTGGGTTCCTGGCAAAAAGGGGTCCCGGGAGCTGGCAACGGTGGGGCCCACGTTTTCCGCCCGAGAGCGTCCGGATGCTCGGCCGATCAGTTACCTGTCGGGGGGTTCGTATGATCTGGATCCACGCCGAGGAATATAGTCGTATACTTTGGAAGTGGGAAATTGGTGAACTTTATGCTATAGGACATTGTTCCTTGTGAAATAAGACCATGTCTTCCGTTGAATGATCATCGAGATTCCCAAACAACAAGCAGCATCAAGAAACTACCGGGTCAGCTCGGCATTTCGTAACCTGCAACACGCTCAAATCGCTTCCCTCACGCAAAGCCCATGGCATGGTAAACAAGACAATACATGCTCGAAAAATGGCTCCATGACTGGCTGGAACATGGCAAGAAAAAAGAAATGTCTATCGCGTCCTTGGTTTGGCCTGTCCGTGCCTTTTTTTTTACTACATGATGTCCCATATTCCCGTCCCTCCCAAACGCCGCCGATGATGAAACCCTATTAGAATCGCATTCAAGACACGCGTCCTCTACCCTGCCTCCTCGTACATAGACAGAAGCCCTTTCTCACGCAAAAGCTCCCACAATCGCCATGAGCGTCGCGCCACCCACCACGGCCATGAAGGCGCGGAAACGCTTCGTCCCCTTGAGCACGCGGTAGCTCTTCTCCGTCAAGAAGTCCTCGGCCAGCATCTGCACCAAGCCGGCGTAGAGAAGCAGCCCAGACGAGATGGCGTTCATGAAGCCGACGACCAGCAGGCCACCCATGCTCTGCGGGTCGTACATGCCGTGCACGATCAGCCCGATGGCCTGCCCGATCGGGGTCGTCATGCCGTACGCCAGCACCATTAGCCACGGCCGAAGCGAGCCCTTGGGGAACTGGATCGCTGCGATGCGGCTGCCCAGGGCCAGGCCCTCGAACGTCTGGTGGAAGCTTATAGCAACCAGGAAGACGAGGAATGCCGGTCCCGTGGCGACGGAGATGGCCATGCCGATGAAGACGCTGTGGAACAGGATGCCGGCCTCCAGCAGCAGGCACTGCAGCATCCGGCGCTGCTGCTCCTCGGGCGTCTGCGGCAGCGGCGTTGTGGGCTCGGAGGCGCGGCCACTCGGCTTGATAGACACGTAGCGACCGTTCTGGCGACCGCCGGCAGGGGCAGGATCAAGCTCCTCCATGTCCAAGTCGAGGTCAGAGTCGCCGTCGTCAAAGTCATGGTCGCGTGCCGGCCCATTCTGCTGCTTCCTTGGCGGCGACGACCCCGGCAGGGGGGAGACGCCGGACACCAGACCCGCCGACTCGCTGTCGTCCAGAGTGAGACTCGCCGGCCGATGGCTGCCATTCCGCCTCTCGGACAGCCCGCCCACCTCCTCCAAGCGCAGCCCGGGTCCAGCGTGGCCGTTGCCGTGGTCATGGTCGTCTCCGTCCTCGTCCTCATCATCCCAGAGCTCGTGCATGTGCGAGTGGGAGTGGCCGGCACCCCGCGCAGTGAGGTAGGACTCGACGGCGACGACGATGATGGCCGAAATCATGGCCACCAGGCCGGGCAGCGGCGTGTAGCCCTGGCTGAAGAAGAAGGGGAGACAGGGGTCGGTCAACGACTGGAAGGCTGTCGGGAGGAGGTGCACAAAGGCCGTGGCCAGCAGCACGCCGGTGCCCGCATGCTGGCAGTAGAATAGAATCGACTTCTGTCGGGAGCCGGTGCTGGTTCGTCGGGATAAGAGCGGGAAACCGCAAGCTGTTGAGTAGAGAAGAAGAACTTTGCGTTAGCCACGAGTAACCAACCGGAGCTCCGTGGGAGGAAGAGACACGCGCGGCCCGGCCGGAAGAGGTTTGAACGTACCCAACGTGCTAAGCGTGAGGATCAAGAAAAGCGCAAAGACGTGCGCCGCCGTGTCGTACCAGCCTCGATGCTTCGTGCCGCACTCTGGCCTCTCGCCCTCCTCCTCCTGCCGTCGCCTCAGCTCGGCCAGGAGCAGGTTCGTCGGGAGGGTCGACCATGAAGCGTCTAAAACCAGAGCGGAGCGTCAGTCACCGAAGGGAAAAAAACAACAATGAACCCACCACGATTATCGGATCAGACAAAGAAAATAGGGGCATGATATTATCGTACCTCTCGACACTTCCTCTAAGCTGCTCATCCTGCCCGTGTTGTAAAGTTGCATCTACCACGGCGACGTGGCATTGCAAGACAAAAGGGTGCACACATATACTCTGCCCAGGGACGCTTTCTCGAATTAGCAACTGTACTAAGCGCAAAGCTGCATGGGCCGTCGTCATCTGAAATCCGTCAATTCCCCCCCCTATGCCCCGCCTAAACTTCGGCTTGGTGCCCATCAAGGTGCGCGCGACTCGTGGTTTATTACCTGCGCTATCTTGCTCAGCAGGGATATCAACGGGGACCCTCCCCCTGCAGCGACGGCACCTAATAATAGCACAACTCATTCACAATACCGACGGACACAAGACCACGTAAGGTATGCTATGGACAGTAAGTAACCAACGCATCGTGGTGGGTGGTAATGGCTTTCGTAGTCTCGTTAATCAACTATGTATCACGCCGGAACATTATCTGTACAGTACAAAATCCGAGTCCAAACTCTGTCCCGCAAATTCCTTTTTACCTTCCAACACGGATGACACCGGCAGCCATCAGCTTCTGGATCTTGGAGCGCACGCCAGGGTTCTGCATGTGCTCTTGCAGGGCCTTGGGGTCGGACTGGGCCTGCTGGAGGATGGACTGCATGACGGGGTCCTGCATGATGCTCATGATCTATCACGCTCAACGTTAGCCGCTATCCAGTACACTAAAACCGAGATTCCAGAAAACACTCACATCAGGGTCGTTCATCAGCCTCTCCCGGGTCTGCTCCTCGGTCTCGTTGTCACGGGCAGAGTACATGGCCGAGAAGGCCTTCTGCTGCTGCTGCTCGATCTCGCGGGCGTTGGCGCCCTTGTGGTGCTGCATGTCGACCTCCTGTGCCTCAGCGCATGCGTCCACGCACTCGGAGTACTTCCTCATGCCGAAGTAGGCCTGAGCCTTGCGGATGTAGGCACGGATGAAGGTGGGGTCCTTCTTGATGGCCAGGTTGCAGTCGTCAAGGGCGCTGGGGAACTCGAAGAGCTTGATGAAGGCGGCGGCACGGTTGCTGTAGCCTCGGGGGTCCTGGGGCGCGCGCTTGACCATCTCCGAGTACGCGGCAACGGCGCCGGGGAAATCATTCTCCTTGAACTTCTTGTTGCCGTCCTCACGAGCCTCCTCAGCCTTGGCAGGGTCGATGTAGGCCGTCTTAGCAGCCTCGGTCTTGGCACGCTCGGCGGCGCGCAGCTTGTTCAAGACATCGGGGGTTCGGTGCTCTGTCAGAGAGCTGTTGTAGTTCTGAATAGCCAGGGCGAAGTCGCCCTTCTTCTCGTATGCAGAGCCGATACGGGCGTAGCTCTTGGCGATGAGCTTGAAGTCGGCGTAGATGACTCGGCCCTCCTCAATGGCCTGGGTGCAGGCCTCGATACACTTGTCGTAGTCGCCCTTCTCGAAGTACGCGGCGCCGAGATTGTTCAGGTAGGTGATGTCCTTGTAGAGCTCCCAGGCCTTGCTGTAGTGAGCAATGGCCTCGTCAAAGTTGCGCTTCTTGTAGTTCTCGGTACCCAGCGCCTTCTCCTTGTCAGCCTCCTCCTTGGCCTTCTTCTTCTCCATAGCCTCCTCGTCGAGCTCTTCGGGTTCAGGCTCGGGCTCGCGCTTGGGCTCAGGCGCCTTCTGGGCGGGCTCGGGCTGTGGGGGCGGCGCATCGGCCATGGTGGCATCCTCGCCACGAGGGTCGGTGTCGCGCATCTCCATGTCAACGCCCATCAGGACACCGAGGACCTGAATCATTCTTGGGTCGCTGAAGAAGTCGGTGGTCATCTGGGGGTTCTGCTTCATCTGCTGAACCTTGGCCATGAAGGTGGGGTCGGCAAGGAAGGCGCTCGTCTTGGGGTTGGAGGCGAGCTTCTGGATCAAGTTGGGGTCGTTGAACATCTGGCCAAGGCCGCCGGTGGGATCAGCGCCAAAACCGCCTAGTAAAAGGGCCAGTCAGTCACTATGATCCACTGCAAAGGGTTTGGTAGTTGGGTGGAACATACCAGGACCAGCTTCTTGCTGCATGGCCTTTTGTACGGAAGCCAAGCCGCTCTTCAACTGAGCGTTGCTGGCATCGTGCTTGAGACCCTCCTCGTAGGCATCGTTGGCGCCGAGCAGGTCGCCCTTTCCGTGAAGAGCGGCACCCTTTCGACCCCAGCCCTTGGCCCAGTCAGGCTTAATCTCGGTCGTCTTCTCAGCGTCCTGAAGGGCGCTGTCCCACTCCTTTTTCGAGGCGAAGGCGGCGGAGCGGTTGCTGTAGAGGATGTGGTTGTCGGGTTGGATGGCAATGGCCTGGGTGAACTTGTCACTGAGAAGGGGGGGGGTTTTGTCAGTTTAATGCATGGTTGAGGAAGTGGTGATAGCAGTAGGTATCGTGACTTGACTTACATGGCGTCGTCAAAGTTCTTCTCGGCAATGGCCTTGTTGCCTAGAGCCTTGAGCTCATCTGCGGAAGCCATTTTCTCTAGATGGGGTTTGGAGTAACAATGAAAGGGGGTATCGCAAAACAACGAGACAGAGACGAATGGGGTAGTTCTTGAAGAGAATGAATGAGGGGAAGCAAGGGCTTTTTGGAGGGAGGCGGAGGGTCCAAGTATTGAGTTGGATCTTGAACGATGTTGTGCCTGCTACTAGTGGGTGGATGGTGGGGAGAACATGGAAAACATAGCTACGGCACCTTCTAGCTCTTTCGATGGCCCAACCCCGCCCCCATTATCCCATTGGTCGGGCGGCAGCCGTCCCTCGTGGTGCCCTGTGCTCTTTGCTCTTGGCTCTTGGTGGGGTTTTCCGCTTCTCTCTTGCCCCTCCTTGTAAGAAGCAAGTTCGAGCCTCTTCGCCAGTTCGCAAATGCGCACTCATCCTTGAAGCTCGTTGACGGATCACTGTGTCTCCGTCAGGGTATTGTCATTCCGCCTTTGTCGGGAACCTCGGCGACCATCTCACAACTGGCTTCATGTCCGCAAAACGTTCACCACCCGTTTGCGTCGCTTGAATTTCACAGCTTCCTGGGTTGCAATAATCTGCTTCAAGACTGGCTGGGGTCACACACAACTCGTAAACGTGCCCTAACAGGAAACGCGATACTGAAAATTGCAAGGCGCGGTAGCGACTGTCTAACTGACCAAAAGGAAAGACAGGAAAAGAAAGTTGGAGACGAGTGATAAAACAAAGCAAAAGCAAACTCGGAAATAAAACGAATGATGAATCAATCGCCTCAGCCGGTCGTCAAAACCACAGTTCTTCACCCCAATCCCTTTCAATTCCCGGCATGCACCTTTGACCCTTCTTCTTCTTCAAATGAAAACTACTTCTTGCGATCCCTCTTGCTCTTATGCTCCTTGTCGGGATGCTTACGCTCCATGTGCTTCTTCAGGTTGTCATCGCGTTCCAGAGTCTCCCCGCAGTAGTCGCACTCGACCCTGGTGTTCGGAACGTTATTCTCTCGAGCCCACTCCCTGTGTGTTGTCCAATAGTGACGGTTCATGTCCTTCTGCTGTGCAGTCCGATATCCGCAGGTGTCGTTGTGTATACAGGGGATGGGTTTGTCATGTCTGCGCATGTGACGACTGTGGCCAACCAATTAGCCGTGACTTTACAATCAGGCATCTTCTTCTACGTACGTGAGTTCACTGTTTTTCTCATAACTCTTATCACATAAAGTGCAATGGTATCGAGCTCTGGATGAAGATCCGCCACCTGATTCGTCAATATTAGTACTGACTTTGCAATCTTTGAAGCTAGCTATACTTGCCTGCATGTGCTTGGTGGAAAGAATCGCCAGCTGGATCATAGTATGCAATTGAGTTTCCCTGGGAAGGATCTTCGGTGTATTCGTAATTCTCCATGCCACTGGTATTGTAAGAAAACACCCCGTAGTCGTGTGAGTTCCCTTGGCCTTGGGTGGTGTAATCCCAAGTTGCCGTTGGATTATTCGGTGCCTATAGACTCCCCGAACCCTCACCCATCTGCTGGGCTGCATCCCCCTCAGCTGTGTAGTCGTAATATTCCTCTTGGAAGTCTTCGGGGTACTGAAGGAGTTGAGGGTCTATGCATTCGTCTGCCTGATCCTCTTGCGGCTCAGGCTCAGCGTGACCAGATCTATTTGAGTGACGTGATCGACGTGGTGGCATGCTGGTAATGCTTCAGCGATGTATAGCTCCGAGTCTACACTACACATTGATAAAGCATCGGTCAACTCGTATACACCAATTGAATAGATTGCGATCACAGACCCTGTCAAGTGTGAATGATTCTGGGTTTGAAGGTGGGTCGATTGGAACCTTTTGATGACAGCCTGGATGTGGTTCCACGAAGCGCCAAAGGGCTCAGTGGGAATAATATTTTTTAAACAAGAGAGGATCTCAGACAAGAGGCTGGGACAATTCAAATGAGTTTGTAGCTGTTGCTCTGGCGAAGTTGTTCTGTCGTGCTTCTTGGAACCCGTCGAGATGTGTCGAATTGAGTCCACCTTATATAACACGACTTTGCGACTTTACAAACATATGAAAAAATCGAGAACATTCTAGCATGCCTTGATAATCAATTTTGAAATGCAGTTCGCTTCACTCTCAAGCTTCCCTGACGCCGATACCACTTTGTCGTCGTCTGGGTTCGGCCTCCGGACACCTCTTTCGATTGCCGACATACAACACATGCGCTTCGGTGACATTGGACCCAATTGCACGCGGGATGTTTGCAAGAGTAATCGTATTGAGCTTCATTTATGCTGGAGGCCTTTTGGGACGATTATGTGGTGGTCTTGGATTCGTCTTTGTTGAGAGTTGCCTTGCAGTGGCTTGGTAGGCCGACAAGAATGTCTGCAGGCTGCGGTCCGCGCCTCCTCCTCCTCACAAGTTTGGAGATGATGGTTGTCAAAGAGCACTTTATAAGGCTGGCTCTATCCTGAAAAATGTAATGGTAACAAAAAGAGGTCATCAGCTTCTTGATTCACGATTCTGCCTGTCAATTCCTTTTCGCTTCCCTTCAACCATTGCCGTCGCAAATATCCCATTTAACATGACTTTGCCGGTCGAAGACACGCAGCAAGGTAAGTTCAGTCAGCCTCGGGAGCCGGGCAAGTTGAGAATCTTCTGGGATCCATGCTAATTCATAAAGCATTGGTTGCGCTCCAACCAAAGGTTGCCCGTCGCTTCTACGAGCCAATAATACTGTGCACGGCGCTGGCAGATGTCTCTAGACGTCACAATGGGACGTCAGGTTCTCCAGGAAACACAGGTGCTCCTCGAAACGAAGAAGAAAGGTTTCACAAATTTGTATACAAGCTCGCGATGGTGTGCGATCGATACAAAGGTGGAAAAACCGTCTGTTCTTTCTCAGTCTTACAAGACGACGACATGCTGCCTGAGTATGTGTTTGGCATGAATGATGTTAAAGAGAAAGGTCTTCAGGAAACCAAAAACTTCATTCAAGATATCCTCTCGGTAGCTCGCGGCGCAACTGGAAACCAGCCGCTTGTTCGCTTGGGCTTGTTGACCAAAATTGTGCGGTTCAACAAGGCACGAGTTCGACTATACATACTGGAACTCAGAAAGAGCCTAGCAGCTTGCATGCGCGTTTGTAGCAGAAAATGGCACGAAGACGGTAATGATCAATGATGCACGCTGAATAATTAATAAGCTGATAGCGGTTTTTAGACGAGGCTATACAGGAGGGCCTTCAACAGATTGATGAGGCGTGTGATCCAAAGCCCTTCTCCGCGAGCGACGACGATGCATGTAAGACTGACTTTCATTTCAATACGTCTTCAATGGTTGCTGACAGCTCTAAGGTACCGAAGCGTATCTGTCATACCTTCGACCTCTTAAGGCCTTTGTGTCACCCACCACTGGAACATACCACTTGGTCGCGGGTAGAGTTGAAGAGACAAAGACCTCAGATGGCGAGAGCTCAGAGTGCTGGTCTGACTTGCAGCATTGGGTTAGTCGCCTGATGGCACTTGACCAAGCTGCGCGAGTGTTTGTGGACGCTCACAAAGAGTGGCCCGAATTGTTCAACGATTTCAAGATCACTGGCATACCGTCCAGCGGCCACGCGAAGCAGATCATCGGCAACAAGAGCCTTGTGGCGTCCAACATTGTCGGTCGTATGACTGCAGACATAACGGACCAGACACTCTTTCGACGACTTACGAGCCAGCTCCAAATGATGGAGCTGGATGGCAGACTGAAGGAGATCAGGGGGAAGGGGATTGAACCGATCGTACATTCGGAGATCCTCGTCGATGACTGGATCGGGCGAAGGTACCCTGATTCGGAGCCTCCATTCTTCAAGAATTGGCGATACATCGGAGCCAGCAAGCCCACGTGCCGACTCTGCAAGTACTTTTTCGAGGCACAGGCAAGGCAATCGGCGACGGGCAGGGCGAGGGTCACTGTGCGGCCTTCGCACGACAACTTGTACGTCAACTGGCGCTTCCCGGACGTCTACCAGAGCCAGGGCCCCGCGGCCGTGCAGAGAAGAATGCGCACCATCAGTTTGATGATACAAGCCATCCGGCAGGACACCTTCAGCATCATCCTCGAGAGGATGCCGATGGGGAAGAAGCACGACACCAACACGTACTCGGTCTTCTCGGCCGCTGGGGATGAGTCTGACATCGGAGCGCACAACGGTGACGGCACGGACGTGGAAGATCTGGAGCAGCTCCTTGGCCGTCGCCTAACTTTATGAGACTCTCACTGTAAGCAAAGGAGCCATAACCGGGGTGTTGGAAATTGCGGCGGGGTCTTACGGTTGGCGCCTGTCATTGTTACCTTATCTGGTTGAAGCTTACCTTGAATTATCCCACCGTGTACCTTGTGTGCTGGTTGGTCGTTTTCTTTCCGAACCTTGTCACCTAAACTGGCCTTTTCTTGTAATCCTTCGAGCCCGTAAGCAATATGGCTGCCGCTGTCACTGTAGCTTTGTTTTGCCAACCAACTGCGATTATGCAGTTGGCCATGGGCACTGGAGTTTCTAATTGTGAGCCAGCGCAACATGTATAAAGCCAACACCTTTCTCCGCCGCGGCGGGCGACCATTTTCCAATAAGGCCTCTCTGTGTTGCCACTGAGCTCTACCTTGCGAACCTAGACAACATCCACTGCCCAGAGTTGCGAAACCACCATGGTTCAATCAGACGGAGTACGGGAGGAACATGATATCATCATCATGGGTGGTGGCCTTGTCGGCATCAACACAGCCCACAACCTGCAGAAGCACCTACCGCATCGAAAGTTTATCATACTTGAAGCGCGAGACACGTCGGGCGGAACATGGGACCTCTTTCGCTACCCGGGTATTCGCTCAGACCTGCCCATGACTACCTTGGGTTTCACATGGTACCCTTGGCCGCATGCTCATAAGATTGGATCGGGGCCGGAGATTGCGCAGTATCTGGAAGACGCGGCCAGGGCAGGCGGCATCACGAACAGCATCCGCTACAGGCACAAGGTGATGGGCCTGGAGTGGCGCAGCAGTGAGCAAAGGTGGACGCTCGATGTTCACGCCAATAATGTTGCCCAGAAGTTCTGTGCCAACATCATAATAAATTGCATGGGCTATTATTCCTATGAAAAGGGTTTCGACGCTGCCATCCCGGGCATCGACAGCTTTGGTGGCCAAGTCGTGCACCCGCAATTCTGGCCTGAGAACCTGGATCATTCAGGAAAGCGCATCATCGTAATTGGGTCCGGTGCCACCAGTGTCACCCTAATCCCTAATCTAGTAAAAGAAGCTGGGCATCTGACGATGCTGCAACGCAGCCCGTCGTACATGCTGGACACCCCGACCCATTCCTCCATCGACAACCGGGTGCGGGCCTTGTTGCCGTTATCATGGGCAAGCTGGGTCCTGTGGTGGAAAGATCTGATCTACGCGGAGCTGTTCAGAGCCGTGGTGGAGGCGTTTCCAAACTTTGGAAGGTCACTGGTGAGGAAGCACGTCTCGGAGATGATTCCGAAGCATGTAGACGTGGACGTCCATTTCAATCCTAGGCACAATTTATTTCAGCAGCGAATATGCTTTGCCCCCAACGGAGACTTTTTCGAAGCACTCCACAGGGACAACTGCGAGATTGTGACGGACACGATCGAGACGGTGAAGGAGGATGGCGTCCTGCTCAAGTCTGGGGCGGTTCCTCCCCGCGGACATGATCATCACCGCCACGGGGCTGCACACCAAGGTGCTAGGCGGCTTGATACCGGTGGTCGATGGCGAGCCATTCGTGCCTGGCTCGCACTACGTGTGGCGCGGTTGCATGCTCGACTCGCTGCCGAACGTGATGCTCATGCAGGGCCACACGAGGGTGGTGTACACGGCAGCGGTGGACGTCATGGCGCGGCAAGCGGTGCGAGTGATGAAGCACATGGAGAAGAAAGGGGCAACCAGTGTCGTGCCCAAGATCAAGCTCGCCGCGGGCGTGGAGCCGAAACCTTTCAACCACAACGTGTCAAGCACCTACTTTATTGAAGCCGAAGAACGGATTCCCAAGGTCACGGGCGAAGGGCCCTGGTACGCGCGTGACAGCTTGGTAAAGGACTGGTGCAGCGTGTGGTTTGGGGATGTGGAAGAGGGCTTGGTGTATGCGGGGGCCGAAGCGAAGAAGACTGCGTGAGCTCTGCGGTGGCGGACGAGGCCACCGGGAGCGGGAGTTGGCGAAGAAGCTGCAGGAGCACATGGAACGTGAACGACTTGTTGAGAAATGCACGAACAAGAAGCGGGGAGTTGAAGTTGTAAGTGATTGTGGCCTTGCTTCTGGAGATTGCTGTAGTCGGGTGCCCTGTACCGGGTTCCCGGCACAATGCGGCGTACGTCATTGGAATGCCAGGAAGATCGTCTGGCATTTAATCAAAGCCAGACGGCAAAAGAATGACAGCGTCCAGCTATGTGCCGTCAAGCTATAACGACGAGGAACTAACTCCAACCTGGAAAGTTGATATTTGTTGGTACACAAATTTCCCACGAGGGGCCAGAAACAACTGCTAGAGAGGCTGGATATACTCTGCTATGTTTTCAGGGTCCCTGATTCCTAGTTTCTTTTTCAGCTTATATGGGTAAATATGGTGCTATGCATGTTCATGCATGACCTGTATATTGATGAGGTTATCCGAGAATTGAGGGGATGCAATTGCTCACCTCGAACCGGCCATGTCGCTACATGACAAATGGTATCTCTTGTTTCCCATGGAGATGGCTTGAAGTTAAAAACACGCGGATGTCGGAAGAAGGCAAAAAGGAGACGAGGAAAAGGAAAGAAGGAGGCGGCGGTTGAGCCGCGCAGATAGTCTAATTGCATCTCTAATTGAGTACGGCACGATTATGACCAAGATATATGGTATGCTAAGAGTCCCATACAAGCTGTCGTATTTTCATTATGATGATAACAAAAGCTTACTACTGGCAGAAAAATTTGTTTCAGGCTTTGCATATATGTTTACGAGACAAGTTGTAAAGCCAGCAACCAATTGATCAGGGGTTGTTGGGCGATGTTGTATGCTGGGCAATTGAGCCAGCATTCAAGGCTACTAATTAGATTGCCAATCCCAACCACCCATACGCCCTGTCGCTATCCGGCAGGGAGAGATTGTAGTAGCTCCTAAGCGTACACAAGATGCTCCGGACATTCATCGTAAAAACCGATCTGCCATTCACCGTATGCCGATGCCGACGGCAGCCATAATAGGCGGCTGCGCCCTGCCAGCGTGGCAATGTCTCTCGTCGTCTCAGTTTCCGGAGAGCGGCACCCGAGGGATTGGCATGCGCTGCATTTCTCGGTCGCACTAAATGAAAGCAAACCATCCCGTGTCCCAGGGCGCTGGAAACGCAGCAATTAAACCCCCCCGGCCTCGCAGATAAATAAGCAAGAAGAAAAAAAAAAGCCCACTTTAACTTATTAGTTCTCTTTCTCCCTCTCCTTGGGCGCCCCCCCAGTCACATGGTTGCCGGACGCACGGTAACTTACTACTGTGTTGGCATCCCAGCATACCAATCCAAGCTGGGGAGGGCCGATCAGTTCCAGACCCGATGCTACCGTAGCCGGGATACCCTGACGGCTTGCCGAACCACGACTTTTGCTGGGTGGGAAGTGGAAAGAAAATAGAAAGAAAAAGCAAGCAAGGAAAAGGTAAGATGCGATAGTCTCCACGCACCAAGGTGCATCTATTGGCGAGATGCGGCCGCTGTAAACGCATCTTGTCCCAAACTGGCATGCGTCAACCGAACCTGCTGGCCCGCCCAGTTACCCACCACCCGGATATTGAAGACAGAAATCGATGAGTTATTCTACCCGAGGCATAGTTACCGTAGACACCTTGGGGGTTGTTTTTTTCTTCCTCTTTCTTTCTTCTTCGCCTGGTGTAATTACAGTAGGCTCTGGTTTTTTGGACAAAGACAGCACCCTCCCCCTTCCAGCTGAGCGATGCAAATCTGGCCATGGTTTGACCATCATGAAGCCACCATCCTTTGGCGTGAATGCGCCTTCAGCTCAATTTCGTCCAGCGCCTTTTATCCGAGTCGCCTGCAGCTAACTAACTGCCTTAGTAGCTACGGTATTACCCTTCACAAGTTCCCATTCCCTTAATAATATTGGACCTGGTTCTTGGCCTGCAAGGTATTTTTCCTCGCCATCTTGCGTTAGCACATCTCAGGGATCGCCGCGACCGCCGGCAGCACCAGCTCTCACTCAGCCTTTCCCCTAGCTCGCTCTTCGGAATCAGACAAGATCCCGTCCACTTGTCCTTACCTAAAAGTCCATTCCCCTTTTACCCCGTTGCAACTCCCTTTACTATAGAAAAAGAGATCTCTTAACACCCAATCGCCCACTGCTTCATCGTCAAGCCAAACCGGCCCAGCCCCTCTGCGGGCCCCCCAAACCGTTCCCACCATGGGGTTCCTGGCCAGACTCGGTGAAATGCCCTTGCGCATTTACATGTCATGCGCCTGCGCTGCCGTCATCGTGGGCCTGGGCGTCAATCAGTTCCGTCTCTGGTACCGCCTACGACACATTCCCGGCCCCAAGGGAGCTGCTTGGTCTGTTTGGTGGCAGCTCTCCAACGCTTTGGGCGGACGCTACCACGAGCGTCTAAGAGAGGCGGCGGGCGAATTCGGTACGTTGAACCAGCACAGTTGTAGAATCCGTAGACCTCAATCCCCGTTGCCGTCCAATCAATCTCCCAGCGATTGCCTGAATCGACATGCTAACTGATATATCTAGGCCCCCTTGTACGCATCGGCCCCAATGAGTTGCTGTGTACGGACCCAGAGGTCGTCCGCCATATGGCTGCGGTCCGCGGCTCGTACACCAAAGGCGAATTCTATCTGAGTGGACGCCTCACCCCCGGTGTGGACAATGTCGTTTCGCAAAGAGACGAAGTCAAGCACAAGGCCATGAGAGCGCAAATGACCCCTGGTGTAAGTCAAAACACCCGCACATGTTTCCCGTAGCAACCGCCGCCGCTTACATTGCACCCGTCAGTTCTCCGGCAAGGAGAATGAAGGATTTGGCTTCGAGTCGGGCATTGACCGCCAGCTCATGAACCTCATCGACCTCCTCAAGCGAAGGTACGTCTCGTCGGGCTCGGAAACGCGGCGCGTCGACTTGGCGGAAAAGACGCAGTTCTTCGCCCTCGATGCCATAGGCGACATCTCCTTCGGCAAATCGTTCGGCTACTTGGCAAAGGACGAGGATCTCTACGACTACAACCAGATCAACGCCTCGTCCCTGCCCGTCATGAATGTTGTTTCCGTCCTGCCCTGGTTAACCAATCTTGTTCACACCTGGCCCCTGCGACTACTGCTCCCTAGTGAGGGGGATAAGGTTGGTTTCGGACGACTGATGAAGTGAGTCCAAAGGATCCTATTCAAGTGAGCGCGAGTGAGTGCTAAGTGAATTGTCAGGTTCGCGAAGGACTATGTCGACGTAAGGCTTGCTCCGGATGCGCCACCAGCAAACGACATGATGCAGGCACACATCAAGAATGGTATGGACCGAGATCAACTCATCCAACAAGTCTTCCTCTTCATGTAAGTCAAGGTGCCTGATACTTTCCACTGGACACCCGCCTAACCCATGCAAGCATCGCCGGCTCCAACTCGTCCGCGCACGCCTTGCGCATGACCATCCTCTCCCTCGTCACCACCCCCACCGCCCTCGCCGCACTCCTCGACGAGATCAGGGCTGTCGCCTCCAAGGTCAGCACGCCCATATCCTGGGCTGAATCGCAAACTCTGCCCTACCTCCAGGCCGTCGTGCGCGAAGGCCTCCGCATGTGGCCCCCGGTCGCCGGTCTTGGCTTCAAGCTGGTCCCTCCTGAGGGTGACTACATCAACGGCTACTTTGTTCCTGGAGGCACTCAGATCGGCCAAGGCTTCTTCGGAATCGGTCGGTCTAAGCTCGTCTGGGGAGACGACGCGGATGTCTTCCGTCCGGAGCGATGGCTGAACGTGGAGGGCGAGCAGCTGAGGAAGATGAATGCAGCTGTCGATACGCATTTTGGCGCGGGCAAGTATTCGTGCTTGGGCAAGTCGATAGCCATGATGGAGCTTTACAAAGCAATCTTCGAGGTGAGCCAGGGTCACCAAACTCCAACCGTGAATCCTCGAGTGCTAAGCCCGGCCTACAGTTGACGAAACGATTTGAGTTTGCCGTCCTCGACGCTGAGCGGCCCATCAACACGCAAACATCCGTATTCTTGTTTGCGTCAGACTTTTGGGTCCGCATCACCGAGCGGGCCCTATAACGACACGCACATATTGATTGAATCTGTTTTCAACTCACCATCGCGAAATGTTTCCCTGGGCCCGACTTTGATATTAATCACCATGTCGTCCGATCCACGAGCTGATGAAAGCATTCTTTTCGGTTTATACCCAGCATCGACAACGCATTTGCCTCTACATATGTACACTATAGCGTATGCTTTTGAATCGTTCGCCATATTAGTTAGTAAATGAAGCCATCGGCAATATTTCAATCACGCAGACCGTTCAGCAGATGGTAGGGGCATCAGAATGAACTATAGATATGTTCTTACACCGGGCATCTAACAATGAGATGATGAATGGAGGCTGTTGGTTCACAAATGAAGCGAATAGGCCTTATGTGCCGCCTGTTCGCACCGCTTTCTACAAGCCACCTGCGGCCGATGCTGCACTTTGCAGCCTCTCAAATCTCGTTTTGAACTCACAAAATTGTCCCTAAGCAGGCTTACCATTTGCTCCCTACAGGACGTGCTCATGCATGGGCTTTGAGCTGTGCTGCAATACATGGTTGATAGTCTTGAAAATGTGTCAACCGGTGCTGGAGAAACACCCCTTGAAGGTGACACTGTTTTGCTGCCGGCAAGGATATTGTTTACATCTTCTATAGTACACGCTAATTTCACATCATAAGTTCGTCCTCGGCATTTTGTGACACGGTCCGAGGAGTTGCGCCCAAACTCTCGAGACCCCTCTCGCCCACAAGGTCTATGCTTGAGGCTGAAGCCGCAACTGAGCCTGGCTCGATTTTGCCTGAACCAAGGGCTTCTTGGTATTTTTTGCCCGTCTCATCCAGCAATGCCTGGACCTCCCCTTCCCTCTTCGCAACTTCTGCCTTCTCGTCGCGCAGCTGCTGCACCCGGACGTCCTTCTTCTTGATCTCGCTCTCCATCGATTGAAGGGTTGCTTGCAGCTTCGCCAGGCATTCCGCCAAGCTCGGGAGAGGCGTGATTTTCGGTGGCACTTGCAACAGCTCAGAGGCAGGGTCCTTGCGAGGCTTTTTCAAGCCGTCCATGCCCGCGCGGGTCTGCGCCGCTTCGTAAGCTATTCGCCGTTCTGCATCGCTATCGGCGGAAGAGTCTGACGAATGGCCTTCAGCGGCATGGATCATTTCAGCCATTTGTTGCCGCTCCCGCTTCCGCCTCTCCTTCTCTGCTCGTTTGCCCAAAGAGAGCCCACCGTCGTCCACATAGTCGTCGAATCCTTCGCCCAAGTCTTCATCCTCCGCTACCAATCGGGTATCATCCTTCTTCTTCCTGCCGAATGAATCTTCATCCTCATCATCTAGTGAGATGAAGTTTTGCTCTTTTGCGAGGCGGGCGCGCCGCTCCTTCTTCTCCTTAATCTCGGCTTCTGTAAGTATAGTCGTCCGAGTGTTTTCGGGCATTGCAACGTCCTTTGATTCCACAACCAAAGCGCCATCCAGCTCCGATGAGTCCAGTTCCATCTCATCACCAGCGTCGGGAAGCGAGGCAACGTTTTGCGGTGTATTTGGTGTGGATGATTGCAACTCGTCCAGGTATTCTTTGCTATACCTCGGCCTGTCATCGTCTTCGTCCTGCAAGGAGCGCAAAGGCAGCCCTCTGTTTCCTATTCCCCGCTTCAGGGCATTACTCTCCAAGATTCGTTGTCCCAATGATGCCGCTTTGGGCTTGTTGACCTCAGTCGGCTCTGCGTCAGCATCCTCGTTTCCGGCACCAGCGAACGACAAGCGGGACGATTTTGTTGGTTTTTTCTTCTGTTTCGATGAGGTACGGCTCACGTTGGGCCGAACCACCACGGGCCCGTCGTTCTCTTCATCGTCGATTTGTGTGTGATGCCCATTATCGAGCCCCTCTGAGTCGCCTATATGTAGGCTTTTTCGTAGACCTGACTGTCGAAACGGCTTCCTTCCGGACTTGGAGCCGAATAATGGCTTTGAACTTTCTATGCGCGCCGAGGTCAGCCTTGTCCGGTAATCAGCAGTGGTTCAAGCAAATTGAGGCGCGGCGGCCACTTACCTTCAGTGCCGCTGCTGGTGTCGGCAATCACGCCCGGCACGGTACTTGAATTTTCCTCCTCATCATCTATCTTTATGACACGCGCTTTGCGTTTTGACCCGAACGAGCTCATTTTGTCGTGAAATGTAGGTTACTATAAGTGCTATAACATCATAGGCGACGCTGGCGCTCGACTTGAAGTTGTTTATCTAATCTACACGTGACACGAATTTTGCGACCAAGAGCAGCTTCGCTTTGGAAGCTGCGATCGCGTAGCAGCAGCCCGCTCAAACGACGTCTACAACTGACTGCTCAACATGGCGCCCGCACAGCCAGAATTAAAAAAGGTACGAAGACATTTGGGTATTTCTACTTTTCGAGCAGATCTGCTATAGGAGATATTGGTGTGCTGTTCGCCGTCGCTGAGACAGTCCTTGCTAATCATTCTGGCTAGTACCTCGACAAGCGGCTGTTCGTCCAGCTCAACGGAAGCCGAAAGGTCATTGGCGTCCTCCGCGGATACGATGTAAGAAAATTCATACGGACCGGTGCCGTGTCGAACACCGAGCTGACAGGTCTACTAGGTCTTCCTGAACATTGTGCTCGACGAGGCTGTGGAGGAGAAAGATGGAGGCGAGAAAGTGAGGCTGGGCATGGTGGTACGTCTTCCTGGGAACCCGCTTCAAGCACTGAGATCCGCTTGCTCACCACTGAAACAGGTCATTCGCGGCAACTCGGTCGTCATGCTGGAAGCTTTGGAGAGAATTGGAGGCGATGACAGGCAACAGCGGGGCTAAGGCTCGAACAGCGATCGGAAACCTGAAAATAACTTGCTCGGCGTTCTGAGGACCAAATGTGGTTTTATTAGTGGGACTACACGGGATCTGTCTTGCTAGGTATCAAGAGAGGATATACCCAAGAGATGTTTACACGGCCAGTTTCGGCGCTACTTGCTGTGCTCCGACCAGGCTTTCTCGTCGTACCAGTCCATCATTTTGCTGCCATACGTCTTGTGCCAACCTTTGATGCCACCCTTCAGGACGACTGCAGACATGTCTTTGTCACCGATTTCATTAAGATAATCTTGCATCCAGCCAGCACATCGAGGACCCCGCCCACTTGAGCTGCCTATTCGGGTCGAAATTGATCAGTCCCAATGTGCTTTTGCGAATTGAATTGGTTCCCTTGGGATGCAAGTTCCTTACCGCAGTAGAAGATGATCGTCTTAATACCCGCTTGACGGCATAGTTGGTATAGGACTGGCCTGATCTGATAGAATGACTGGGCAGGGAGGTTGAGGGAAGAAGAGATGGTGCCACCCTCCCAATCGTTCCGGCGGACGTCGACCAACTGAAAGTCCCTCTGCTTATCTTTGGCGGAGGCACCGGAAGCTGCGTCGTCTTCCAGGAGCTGCAAGACCTCTGAGGGCTCGAGGTGGTGGCAAGACGACTGGACGTCAGGTAGGGATGCCCACCACGGCGGGGCCTCGGTGGCTTGCGGGGTGACGTTTGATGGAGGCATGTTTCTATTTGGACTTGACCTTACCCATGAATCAGTAGTAGCGGTGAAGTTACCGGTAGTCGTAGTAAAGTAGTCCCCGCGTGGACATGGATGTTGAGCGAGGTCGAGATCAATTTACGATTCGATGTATAAAAATCGACCTTTTGCAGGAGGATTCCGGGGCGCATGTGGGCTTAACCCAACTGAGGGCGGTACGTTGCCCCTCAGGTCGCGTCGAGCACGGTACATAGTATAAGGTAGGACGGGCCCTAAGATTTCGCATTACGTTAAACTGTGCCTTATCAGGCCGGAGCTGAGGTCCTGGCTTGCCTCGATTCGGGAGGCGGACCACTGCGGAACTCCGGATCCACAACCCAAGATCTACAAAACTGCCATGTAAGTCAGAGAGAGCCATGCACCGTCCTTCTCATCAGCCACCGAAATAATCAACCACCCCTAGGCGACGGATTTTCATGCGCGCAACTTTCCAGTTCCCCATATCACGCCATAGAAACAGGGATTAAATGGCCTCGCATTGGCCCGCGAGTTGTCCGGCTTCAAAAGGTCTCTTGGCCTGCTGTTTGCCAGGGGTTGAGGCCATCCTTCGACCATCGGTTGCAGTTCGACCGTCAACCACGCAGCCTTGGCATGAGCCGGGGGTGACAAATTCTGCTGGGCAAACATGTAGGTGTTCAGAAAACAGTCGCTTTGTGTGAGGGTATCGAGCTACCTGCCCTTCGCACAAACCTACATTGCCCTTTTAATGTTCGTAAGATGGTGAGGGCGTGGGCTCCAGCAACGACAACTCAAATTGTTATACCAATTACTATGTTAAAGAACCGCATAGTTTCAACTGGAAGGATATCAGTCTTGAAAAGTAAGAATAGGGCAACAATAGACCCAGCTGTTCCGCCCTCGCGCTTAACGTCGGAGTGACCCCTTGTTCTCGAACATAAACCCCCACTCCATATAGTCTCCCAAACACTAACCATTCTGATCAAGTGGGTGAGCGGACTGTTCAGCCGCGGTTGAGGCAATACGTGTTGACTGGTCCGAGAAAGCCATCTTACCTGCAACTAGGCCATCAATTGACCCGAAGGGATGAGACGCCAGGAACGCGCGCACGATCCCGGCTCGACAACTCGGGCAGCTATATAAAGCTGTTCCGTGCGTCTGCTGTCAGATCATCAGTTTGGGAAGAAGCTTACATCCAGCCCTTCATCTTTTGCTACAAAGGCCATGGTTCCTTCACCGGCCAAGCTCGCCCTCTGGGCCGGAGCAGCCCTTTCCACAGCGTCGTCGCTTCCCTTCCACCTCGAGACAAGAAGTGAACTGACATCCCATCTCGCCAATGTGCACGTTTCCCGCCAGAGATCCGTAGATGGTGCCGTGTCTTTCACATATGGCTCCTGCCAAGCCCAGTCTCGGGATGCATCTCACCACACAATTGGCGAATACGACAAGTTCCTGGGCTCGCGGATCGTTTGGGTCATTCCTCGAGGGACGCAAAGCGGTGGCTGTATCTCTGCCTGGGATGAAGGTGGCGTCTTGGTCGGACGTAGTGAGCCCCAAAAACTTCATAGAGTCAAGCGTCGTGCCCTACAAAAGCGATCCAAGTGTGAGTGTCGTGGCCGAATTCCTCTCCAACAAGGCAACCTGACCACATATTAGTAGGTAGCATTCCCATGACGAACGCCACGGGCATCGACCCCATTGGACCATGGTTTGATGGAGTAGAACTCCTGTCCCAAAAGCAGCCATCTCCTGTCCACGTCGAGGCTGCCAAGAGCAAGGAGATAGCCATCGTCGGCGCGGGCATGTCAAGCCTGATGAGCTACCTAGTTCTCTCCCAGGCTGGGTTCACCAATTTGTCCATTCTCGAAGGAGGCGAGCGCCTGGGAGGACGCCTCCACACGGCTTACCTGAGCGGGGGCCCTTTCGACTACTCTTACCAAGAAATGGGGCCTATGCGGCTTCCAATGACATACAGAGACCCTGTCAGCAATGAGACGCTGGAGATTGCTGATCACCAACTGGTGATTCAACTCGCCGAGGAGCTGAACAAGCTCAACAAGAATGACAAGAACTTCAGCGTCGACTTCATCCCCTGGCTGCAGCGGAACACAAACTCGTTCTACTACAGGAATGGCTTCAAATTGCCCACTGGCCTTCCACCGACGGTCGGGCAGGTGTCACAGAATGGCTCCCTGGGCGTCATCGTCACCCCTGACGCTGTCGCCGAGCAACTCTCCGAGCTGGTCGACGCCCAACTGCCCGGTTCCAACTTCAGCGTTCTCATGGCCACCAACATGTACAAGGCCCATAAGGAATGGATCGAGAACGGCCTGAACGGCCGCGGCGGAGATCACTGGTCCGAGTTTGCCTTCATGGTCAACTACCTGAACGGAACTCTGGGGAGCGCTGCCTTGCTCCGCGCGCACCCAAGCAACAGCTTCTGGGAGAGGATATTTGAAGGGTTCTACTTCTCTGCCAGCTCATGGGTCACTGTGGATGGTGGTTTCAGTCGCCTTGCTCAGGCTTTCCACCCTCTGGTCGACCAAGTGACTAAGATGAGGCGCAAGATTGAGCGAGTTGCCTATTCAAAAAAATCGGATAAAGTGACACTTCAGTGGCGCGATAGCTTCAAAGACACAAAATTCCAGGAAGCCTCTTACGACTACGCCATCGTCGGCGTGCCCTTCTCCAACGTGCGCAAGTGGCGTCTTCCTAGTCTTTCCCCCGGCATAACGAATGCGATCCAGGGCATCCCGTACGCCTCGGCCTGCAAGGTGGCTCTCGAGTTCTCTGAGCGGTTCTGGGAGCACTACGCCAATCCTATTTACGGCGGCTGCAACACCGTTACCGATATCCCGTTGGTGGGCAACGTCTGCTACCCTTCGTACAACATTAATGGCACCGGCCCGGCCAGCATCGTGGCCAGTTATGTCATTTATGAGGCGGCACAAAGCATCACCAGCATGCCCGAGGGTGAGCATGTCCAGTACATTCTTGACGCCATGGTGGAGATCCACGGGGAGTCCACCCGGGATCTCTACACCGGTAACTACAACCGCCGATGCTGGCAAGAGGATCCGCTGCAGGCGGGCGGATTTGCGACTCCGTCCATTGGACAGCATGAGACGTTTATCCCCGAGTTCTTCAAGACACACAGCAATGTTAGTCCTTTTTACATGCCAAGCTCCAATGGTAAAAGCCACATACTCACAGCACTATAGATGATATTTGTGGGCGAGCATACCGCCCACACTCATGCCTGGATTTCTTCAGCCTTGGATTCGGGCATCCGTGGTGGTGTGCAGCTCATGCTTGGTATTGCACCCTCCCAGTACATTCTTGTAAGTCAAGCTCTGACGTGCACTAGAACTCGGATTGGTAGACGAAGCCAAGGAAACGGTCAGCAAGTGGATGGCGAGATGGATGGATGTCGTAAGTGCTTCTCGGTTTATGCCCAGCCCCTGGGCCTCGGATCATTGCTAATTTGTGTATAGTAACTGCCTACTCTACTCCCATCGCAGGTCCCAAATCGAATGTGTATCCTATATCGAATCAGCCGCATCGGCGTTCAGCTTAACCCCGAGAATGACGTTCGAACAAGTACTCATAGAAAAGCAAGGACTCGGTGTTTATGCATCTTTGCGAACACTGCATATTAATTCTCCGACGACCCGTTGTGTTTGTGTTTACAAGGCGCTAACGACCGGACCGGACGTGCCGTAGGTTGAAATCAATTTCCTACAAAGTATCACATCACCAGCCAGTGGAAGCAAGCTGTTGGTTGAAAAGTAGGACTGAAGTATAGGCAAAGTATTAGTAAGATATTCCACAATTTGAATCATTTGATATATTCCTAGAAGAAAATTTTCTCAGTATTTCTAGTAATAATATCAGGAAATCAAAATCTCTATAGCCAGCCCAATATTACACGAAACTTTTGTTGGCTCACTGGGGCATAACAAGTCTCGCCTTCAGTGCTTGAGCCATATCGCTACCCTATTGAGTGTAGGATGCTTCAACTCAGGCACTATTACAACGTTATGCGGTACGAGGCGGTGGTGTTGTTCACGCGAGTACAGGTGCCACGCGAGTATATGTCCGAAGCCGTACATGGTTTCTTCCTGCTCATACGGGGACTTGAGCAACTCATAAGGTCTAGCACTTAGGGAAGATGGGAGGAATTAGATTCGTGTTTGGAGTCTGTAACTAGCTGTAGACATGATTCGGAACAAAATCCCGGGAGCACCAACCGCACCGCTCTGTAGACATTCTGGTCAAGCACAACAGCCCAAACCCCGTTTTGTCACCTTTCGAGAAAACCAAGCAGCCGTACTCTGTCTCATATAATTCCACAATCTCGATCGTTTTCGTGCTGTCTGTGAAACCATCCTACCGTGAAGCCAAAGCGAAACCCAGTCGGCCCTTAGCAATCCGGATTAGCCTCACCTGCCCACAATTCGTAGTCGCCGTCAATACGCAGCATGCCCTTGGCGACGTCGCTCTTGTTGTCCTCGCTGTACGTTTCACATCTCCTGGCGATTTCAATGACGTGCTGGCCCAGGCGGGCGCAACGGATGCCCCATCGCTTCTTGCGGAGGTTGCAGAAGTAGATGGCAGTGTTGTAGGAGCACGAGACGCGTGCGCATTTGCCTGCGTCGGCGCTGCAGGTGGCATCACCCAGGGACTGCAGGTAGCGGGCCTCGCGCGCGAGCTGCGAGACGGCGGCGTAGAACCAGCTGTCGGACGGGTTGCAGTCAATGACAGGGTCGGCGCGCTTGAAGCTCGCGGGGAGGACGAGAGTGTCCTTGCCCTGCTGTAGAGGGTGGCGCACAGGAACGTAGTTTCGGTTGATGGTGAGGATCTGGAGTAGGATCTCCTGCATACTGGTTGTCAAAAAGCCCATTCCATTTTTCCCTTCCGGTGGCCGCAAGGAAGATGCCTGCGTACCTCTGCAGTGCCGTTGAACTCCCACACACGACCTCCCTCTTCGATTTGCCCGGCCCATGAAAGGGGAACGACGTCTCCCCCCGAGCGAGCAAAAAGCGCGGCAGAGCCAGTGCTGTGGTTCGGAACGGCGAAACAGGTGTTGGCGAACCCGCATATGAAGCAGAATAGGAGGACTACCCCGTGGGACAACATGGTCGCAGGCTGTTGTCGACAAGGTCGTGCTCCAAAGATGAGAGGGAATGTCGTCTCAAGTAAGGGAGAGGGAAGAGGAGGGGAAGAGGGATATGAAAGAAGGTCAAACGCAAATCACTTCGTGACGAGTGCTCAGGTGCGTGATGTGTAGGAGAGAAAGGGTGAAAAAGGTGGCCAGCGGTGAAAGGCGGTTGGTTACCTTATGCTTTTCTGCTGACCTTCTGGGCTCGCAGCTGTCCGCCTCGACTCGGCAGCTGTTGTGAATCACAACATCAGGCCACCTGCATTGTGCTGATGTGCGGGCCACACAATAAGGTAGCGAGCCAAGATGAATGCGTGGAAGCCCGCAGAAGCAGCTTTCGTCGTGTAAGTGAAAAGAAGAGCACTGCAACCAGCTGATGAAGACTCTGCCATCCTCCCCAATGAATGCGGGAAGGCTACCAGCATCGACAGGCTTCGCTTCAGCCAGTGGCAGCGGGTATATATGCCGAGATACTCGGTTGTGTCACGCTCAAAGCCCAGCCCCCGAGCATGCCTCGAGGCGTTACCTGTCAGGCAGAGTGAGGCTCAGAGCAAAATCAACAATCTCTAATCACTTGACTTAGTCTCTGAACGCCGAGTAGGAGGAATTTGACAGCCCTGAACAATAATCGTCTTGGACTCCCTTCCCTTTCATGGCTCCATGAAACCCAAATGGTTCACAATTGTATTCCAATCCCAGTCCGGGTCCATCCACAAGTTGGGATCAAACGCCTGCGCCGTGCCCTCCGGCGAGCCGTACCCCTGAATCTGCATTTGGCCCGCTGGGAGCATTCCGTTCCACGCAACACCATACGGGTCTGGGACACCCAGAACGCCGTTGGTGTAGTCGCTTTGCCCACCGGACGTCGCCGTGTCCACAGGAGGGTTGTCGTTGAGGCTCGCCTTCTCGATGCCCTCGGTGATCAGCTCGGCCCATCGCTCTAGATTTGCCTTTGAGATGCGGACCCTGATCGCCCCCATGCCCCAAATGTTGGGACTGACCTTGCCTATGTCCACCGAAAGGTCTTGCAGGGCTGCGTTGACCTGTTCAAATCGGGCGATGATGGATGTGATGAGCTCCGGCACATCGACTGAGAGTCCGGGCTGCGCCTCAATGTGTGCTCGGAGCGTCGCAAGCTCCAGGGGCAGCCTGGGATCTGCCTCTTGCCTGGACGTCACCTGGCCAAAGTTGAACGGGAGCTTGGCTGCACTTCGCATAGAGCCGGGGACGCTCGACAAGGGGGCGACCTTGGTTGATTCCAATTGAGTTCCTCGCAGGCAGTCGCCAACGGGATGGTCCATCGGAGGGGAATTGAGATCTGTGCCTTTGCTCTTGAACCCTTGCGCCATGGATCGTGGCGTCGTCAGTTTCGTCCACCGCCCAAGCATGATGATCGCGTAGGTCAGCTGGGCCGCGGCGCCGGTGGCTTCTTGGTAGAAGTTGGCGGCAGGCATCGACAGCCAGTGGTCGAACCAGTTGACGAGAGCATGTCGGCTCTTGTGCAGTTGATCCAGCGGCGATGCTTGTCCCGCTTCGTTGGCGGCAATTGCGGTGCACAGAGAGGAGATAGTGGCTGGAGAAACAATAGGCGGTTCGTGTAGATTCAGAGCCGCCGTGTTGACGTGCATTTGAATAACCGCTGAGGGAAGTCAGCATAGTATCACATAAGGTGGCCAAGTATAGCAACTCACCGTCACTCTGCAGTTCGATGGGTATGCTGGTACGGAGCTGTTCCAGCTCTAGCTGGAAAGTGGCTATGCTCCCAGCCCTCGCAGTTGCGTCCGGCCCATCCACATCCTCCAAGTCTGTGTCTGTGCAGTTCAGGTGCAAGATTCGGTGGCTCAGAGCTTGAATTCGTACCAAATGAACCAGCTTTAGGTCCGACTCGAGTTCTGCGTTGGACTCTAGCTCACGTAAACACTCATCGAGGTAACGCGTGTGTGTCATTGGCTCCATTCTCCAGAATCCCATCGAACACCTGTGCCCCTGATTAGTGGTTTGTTGACGGTGACTGATGAATGAGTTTAGACTTACACTGATGCGAGGAACCAAGCTCCTGCATACGCCCTTCGCTCTTCGTTCGTTCGAGGATTGAGCTCCGGGGCTTTGATAAACCTCAACCCTATCCGTTCCTGGGACGTTGGACGCCTCGACAATCCAAGCTGCGAGACGAGGGCGCTGGCAAGACTGACGATGTTTCCGAGCTGCGAATGCGCGCAGAAGTGGTACGGATACCACTGGACGATGACAATGAGACCCAGCAGAAGGTCCAAGGACCTTTCCGAACGAATGAGCATGCGGTCACCTATGTATTTCATTAAATGATACATCTGTGCCCGCATGGACCTGAGGCTACGATAAGAGGCCACCATCCGTATGGCGGCCATGAGAAAAGGCCTCGTGGCCTTGAGATCGGCAGCGGTGACTTCGGGAGCCACGATGACGAACGGGCAGACTCCTTGCAGGTCTTCACGGAAAATGTTCAACAGAGCATCATCATTGCCTGGCGGTGGAGGTGCTTCGATGCCGTCTGACCGGCAGATGCAAGAGGCCGGGGCCATCGAATTGTACGTAGAAGGCACACTCCATGATTGAGAGTCCGAGGAGATACCTAGAGACTCGGGAGAGCTTGCCGACGTCGACCGATGACGGGTGGAGAGGACTGATGAAAGCTCTTCGGGAATCGAGATGCTGTCCGAACCCACACCAGTATTTGCTACTCCTCCAGACTGCCTGAGCAGGCTGTAGAGGCCTTCAAGCTTCTCTTCGATCTGTGCTGTCTTTCTACCCTTGGTGTTAAAGATTGTTCTAGCAGGGTCGAGGGCTACTTCTCCACATGGACCACCGGCATGCTGAGGTCGGCACACTGCGCCGAGGTGCATGGCACGTCTGCGTTCGGATCCCAGTGCCGGTCCAAGCTGCCGGGCCCATGCACACATAGGTTGGGAAGGGGGGGGGGGCAACTTACGACGGTTTGACCGTTCGCTTCTTCCGCGGACGGTGGATCTGGTCGGTGCACTCCTTCAAGAGCCTCTCACACCTAAAACAGTGTTAGTTCAAGCAAACCAACAATGTTTGAATCCAGGAACTAGGTTCAACGGTCGAGGTCGCAGCCAGGGCACGCCAACGTGTAAGTGGCGGCGGGTGGCCCGTTACACAACCGCTCGAGGCATCCGAGACAGACGGTGTAATGCAAACCTAACCCAGCACGCACCTATCACATTTGGATCCAACAGTGGTATTGGTTCTGAGACATTTCGCTTTCGCAGAAGCGCATGTTCCACACGCCGCTCCCCACCTAGCCGTGGGAAGTCGGGGTCTGGGGGCGACGTTGACCATTATGACGGCTTTTTTGTTCGCCAATTCCAGCTCCAACGTATCAAAAAGCAACGACGAAATTGCAAACGGGGGTCAAAACTGCTGGGTTCGCGCTGGAGGGGGAGAGGAGAAGGAGAAAAGAGAAGCTTCCCGGCCCCGGCGGACTTTTTCTTTCCTTGCACAGAGACCTCCCTCGATGGTCCCCTCCTACTTCTAACTGGGTGATGAGGTACTCGCGTTCCGGCTTCGTGTAAGGCTGTGCCTTAATTAGCAAGCGCGTGGAGCCAGTGGCTGTTGGGGACGGTGTTTATGGAAAATGCCGATCCTGGAGGATTGCCTCGAGGTTGTCTCCATGTGTGGGGATTGGCTGGGCGAATAGACATCTTAACCCCCCTCCTAGTCCTTGGTTCAGGAGTAGATGTTGCTAATCACCGAGCTGGGGTGGTTCTTTGGCTGGAACTGAGATACTATTTTTCTTGTATCCAGTATTGTACAGTAAATACCATAAGCATAAGCAACCCTGTGCTCAGGATTCGGCAACTTAGCATTAACAGCAGAGTCGTGTTGCCGGACTCAGAGGAGATTGAATGACTCCGAGATCCTGCCACTGCGTGTACCATTAGAATAGCGGTGGTGGGCCAGTTCGTCGCGCTGGTCCCAGAAGGATTGCAAGCCTCAGCTGCGCTTGTTGATCAAGCTGACAGGGGGCGGAGAATAGCAAAACGCCGGGCCATTCGAGGCTACCATACAAGCCATACAAGCTACATAAGCCATGCTATTGAAGAAAGCCGGAACTCCCTTCCAATTCGAGCCTCAGTCTTGCTCAGCCCCTCAAACAGTGCTCATGCTGACGTACCCTCTTACATGGCCTCGATAAGCATAATTCTTGAGGCATTCATGGCTGAATAATGGGCCCGAAGACCTTCGATCCTTGAACCAGGGTGCTATCTACAACAACACCAATATGCGTCTCGTTTTCAACGCGCGATGGAAAAAACATAGATTCTAAAAACTCAACTGCCAGTAGCTTTAGTCGACGTAACCCTGGAGGCACGTCACCGAACGACGCCATATATCGATACACCTTATATGATACACTTCATTCCCGGAAGTGGTGGTGGCAGCATTGCTTTGAGCCACATCGGCTTCCTCCCTGAACCATACGACCGCGTAGCATTTCCTTCTTGTAACTCCCATGATTTGCCTCGTTTACTTCGACCTGGTCACTCCAGCGCCAATAACACCAGGCAGCTTCTCCTCGCCTACGCTGAAGAGCATGCCGATGCTCAGAGACAGGATACCAACCATGGCGAGAGTGAATCCGGCAAACAGCCAGAATGGTACGCTGATATCCTTCTTCGAGCATGCGCTACCCGCCCATGTGGTCACGCCACCTTTGTCGCCCACAGACTTCTTGCAGTGGCATGCGAAGCAGACATTCTTGCCGCTGTCTCCGTCAGCACTGGCGTACTTGTCCAGACACTCTCCATGCCCGGAGCAACTGAGTGTGTCATTGTTGCACTTCTCCTTGGAAGGGAAGCAGGCGGGGATAGCAGCCTTCGATGCGTAGAATACAGGAGCCTCCTTCGCAGGAGAGGTCTCACTGGAAGATGCTGATTCTTCCTCGTGGTGAGTTGAAATGGGCTGCTCCGCCTGACGGCGACGAAGCTCCTGTGGCTTGCCAGACCAGGACTCGACATTGGAACCCTCTGCAACGTACGGCAGCAGTATGACAGTTGTCTCCATTTCGCCGTTCTTGCCAAGCTGGTTAAGGGTCTTCAGATTGGCCTGGAGGTCCTTCAGGACAGAGGGGGTCTAGGGAATTAAAACTGTCAGCACATGCTCTGCCGAGATTTGCGCAACAAATGGGTTGAGCGTTACCTTGGAGATGTCATATCGCGCGACGGCCGCCTTTCCACTCCAGCATTGCTCCTCGGTAGGGTTGGCCACCTGGCTGAGTGAGCACTTGTGCTCCTTCGTCGCTCCAGCGTTGTAGAAATCAAGCTTAAACAGCTTGTCATGGGCGCTGGCAGAGGGGGGATCCGAGACGGTAAAAGCAGGCGCATCGAACGCGTCCCCAGCTTCCTTGATCTGCTCCTCCGTCATGCCTTCCAGCATCACCACCAGTTGACTCGGTGAGGACTCGCTGTCGCTGAACAGAGACGAGCCTGTCGTGGCGTAGTCATTGAGCAAGGCGACGACCTCTTCAGCATCTGCATCGTTGGGGAGGTCTTTGATGGACGGTCCCTTGCCGGCGGGAGCTAGTCGTTGAAGGAGGATGAGGCGTGCGACGCTTCGAGAGATGGCGGGCGATGATGTCGTCTTTGGCGAGGGGAGCATGTAGACCTGTGCTGCCTGCTGTGCAGCTGCTGCGCAGCCCACGAGGGCCGCAGTAATTCCAGCGCTGAGCTTCATGATGGCTGTTGATCAATGAAGCTGTGATGGTTTGCTAGCAGCTCAGCCAGCTTCGAACGTCACCAACCTGGTTCTGTTTGGTGACAAGGGGCAGCGAGGCTAGCACGTGTCGGAGCTCTCGGCGGTAGCAATGTTCCGGTGCACAGTGAATCTTTGGTGGCCAATACGCCCTGCACTGTCTCTTTCGCATCGAGATAATTGGAGACGTACAGTAGCACCTCCAGATTGACACAGTCTCCACTGCCATCCATTCGTCATCCCAGGCCACCTTATCTAAACGTGCCTTTTTGGAGTAGGTAGATTGCTAGGGACCTATACTCCAGGCTATCAATTTGAACTTGTCGGATTTCTGAACCCGACACCATCTACATATGCCTGCGGCCGCGGTCTTGACGGCTGACCCCGTTACGTAGCTCATCAGGTGCAGCACCTTCTTCATAATACCTTGTATTTCTAATTCTTTTCATTCTTTTGCCTCGTTCTTCCGCAGTCTCGCAACGCGATATGTTGCGACAAGCCGCCGCTGCGAGACGCCCCATCCCCGGTTTCGCAGTGCAAAGCCTTCCCCTTCGAACACACTCCTCGACCTTTCGATTTGCCGCACACCGAGCTCCCTGTCGATCGGTCCCCTCGTCCTTGCGTCAAGCCTCGTTCCTGCCATGGCGAACACAGGTGACGCGGCCGGCGCCGCCGGTGTACTTTGCGAAACCGCGCCGATGGCCAACGAGACAACAAGTTAGGCGGAAACTAGGGTATATGCTACTTTACCCCATTTCGTGGTGCAGAACTAACGTGACCAGTTACTTCATGCTAGCTGGCGTTATCTATTACATGTGCTGGCAGATTTGGGCTTCGTTTGTCCTCGATTCCCTGCTCGACTGGCTCGACGAGCTGGAGATGAATCTCTCAGACAAGGAGAAGCAGGAACTGGAAGAACTAGAAGAAGAACCGCTGTTCTTCCTTCCTTTCCCATTCGGTATCCAGTCCGTGGAGCAACCGCCGTACAAGGGCTCCGACCCAGAGTGGCAGATGTTCGTGAAGGTGAATAAGGATCAAAAACTACAGAAAGAGATCAGACGTGCGTCACCTATCTTTTGGGCAAATTCCAGGTGGTTTCAGGCTTGCTGACTGGCGCAGTTGAACTTGCAAACGTCATTCGAAAGAGCGCCGAGAAGAACCCAGCACTGCTAAGTCTTCTCGGCAAGGACACCAAAGTGAAGAAATTCTGGCTAGACATTATCTACCCTCGTGCTCCCCCGCCGAAGCACTACCTTTCTGGGTAAGTTTACCGGGGCCCGCAACGCTCGCGACATACTCATTTATTGACAGTCTTATTATCGACGACGAGGGCATCTTCTGGGGCGACAGGCCCGTGGATACGCTAGCCGCAAGGCAAATCAATGCTGCCATATACCCCAAGGCCGTAGTCCTAACGGCATGGACTTTCATGAATTCATTATTCACCTCGACCGTACAAGATATTGCCGAGGCGTTGGGCCTGAAGACCACGGAGTCTTCTGATGTTAGTTGGCAGTCGGTAGCGATGGACCGAATGAAAGGAGGGTTCGGCCCCGGTCCCGGTCCCGCCAACGATCAGGCTGTGAAAGTCTCGGACCAAACCGATAAGTCGGCATCTCTGGGTCTTCCCACAGGAACTGGCTCCGCGCTATCAAACCCCTTCCTCCCTGAATTCCAGGGTGACGCTCGCATACAGGCGGCCATCAGAGCAGCAGCAGTCACCTTCGTCAAGAACTGGCGTCCCTCCCCGGCACCACCTGCGCGCGGTTGCATCCGCGTCGATGGTGTTGTGGAGCTGCAAGGAAAGAGAGCACTGCTGGCGGTATACGTGCTTGGCTGGTACGATCCGAACCAGAAGAAGTACGTGTCGGTCGAGAGCAAAGTGAAGCACTTGCTGCCGCTCAACCAGAAGCCGGCCAAGGGCTAGATCTCCGTGTTATTTGTAGTTTTAGCTTTCGAGTCGTGGATTGCATGGTCAAGGCGCTGGCTCTGTACTTTTGGATCGGCGCTTGGGGGCTCTCTTGGCATGATACCATCAGATTAGCGAAAGAAATACATCTGTTTGAACCCTGCATGGTCTTTCTCGTGTGATTACTATGCTACGAAGTCTGCACATGTCTTTCCAGGTCTTGCACGCCTAGAGAACACGGTTTCGCAAGTGGAAGTGCAGACGTGTCTCCACGAAGCATTTAGGCAACACCAGTGTGTTTAGGCTGGCACTACAAGTACAAATAAAGGAGATCCTTTACCAAAACACAAGCCGCTCCCATATTGAGCGTTATCGTGAACCTTTTATAAGCGCCACTATTCAAACCTAATACCTAAGACAGCATACTCTGCAATACCAGCCTCGTAGCCCATATACTCCTACACGAAGCAAGTCATTCAGAATCTCAGTAATCCCTCAGAAGGTCCACATTTCATACATCCAGGTGGCCAAGTCAAGGCCTCATAACATTGATATACACCGTGAAGACCTCGAGCTCCGCGTCCGCCTCCCCTTGTACACGTTCGCTACGTGGGATGGCAGAGATGAGATGAGCTTCGATAACGTTGACTCCTGGATGGAGCATCACGTCAAAAATGCGCTCTTGGGGCGACTGGTTGGGTATCTGGTGGTGGGACATCTTGAGTGGCTGCTTATCGATGAGAGCCCAAAAGTTGTATTGGCGGTCATGCAAAAAGTCTGGCAGCGTTGGCACGATAAGCACGCGCGTATGGCTGGCAGGTACGTTAACCGTTGCAGACTGCTGCATCTCCCTCCTGTCAGGGAGCACGTTCACCAATAGATTGGAATCAGTTTGGATGCTCGGGTGAGCGTGTATCCGCAAGCTTGAAATCAATGCGTCTTTGATGCCTTCTTTTCGTTAGCAAAGTAAAGTTAGTGAGCAGGAATACAAGGAGCATACCTTTGCCGGCGGCGCGAAGGCGCTTCTGTTCAACGGCTCCATTAACAGCGGGGTTTGCTTGCTGCTGCGGCGGCGGTAAAGAAGGGGTGGGTGGTTTGGGCGTCGTCGCCGCGTTCTGACCAAGCGTAGGCGTCGGTAGCTGGGGAGGAATAGCAGGAGACATGCGAGCACTCTCTTCGGCCTTGAGTGTTGGCTGGACAGATGGGCTTGGTGATGCCACAACAGAAGCGCTGCGTGTCTTGACCAGCTGGATCGATTGAGGGGCACCCGAGATCCCCCTATCGGGTTCTTGTCCGTTTATTGTCTCTGTTGCTTGAGCCGCTTGCCCTGCTGGCGAATCTGCCGAGCCACCACGACCACCAACATGAATGGTGATCTTTTTCGACGAGCTAGGAGGCTCGGCGGCTTGCCCAACTTTCAACTTGATCTTTGGCTGGCTAGGCTCCGGGACTGCCGCTTGAGCTTCCTTGAAATGCTTATAAAAGGTTTTCTGCGCGAATAGTCAGCAACAGCTGGTATTTGGTGAGCACTGAACTTACCTCCAACTCCTGAGCAAGTGCGTAAATTTCACTGTCTTCTTCGTTGTAAAAGTATGCATTTGTCCAAAGAAGTGTCGACTTTTCTTCAAAGGCAGCCCATGTTTTGAACTCACTGACGCCTGTGGGGTCGCCGCGTCCTTGAACGCCCTTGACAATCTTTTGGAGCTTCTTCAGAGAGATTGGATCCGTAACAATTTTGTAATAATCCTTCAAAGCCCTCGGTGGCAGGTTGATGAAGGGTTCGAAGTAAGCGTCGTCATATCTTGCATGGTTAGCGGAGGACTGGGCTTAGCAAGGAAACGAACTTACTCTGGTTCCTCATGCCGAATTAGCTCCTCGACAATCTTTTCCTGGGCTTGCTGAAAGCTAAGTCCTTTGTACGGCACTCCCTCGTATTGGTGATCGGGTCGGCTTGGCGGATTTGACGTGCGCGGGCTGTTTTGTGCCTGATGTGAATTTCTGGGTTGGCGGCCAGATCCTCGACGTTTTAACACAATGGACCTTCTTCGTGAACTTGGTTCCTCATCTTCCTCATCCTCGGCCTCTTCGTCGTCATCGCCCTCGGCATCCTCTTGGTCATCCTCACCTTCAACATCATCATTTTCTTCATCGCCCTCAGCATCTTCATCCTCGACTTCATCTCCCTTGTCATCTTCTGCGTCATCTTCGTCTTCTGCTTCTTCCCCATTCTCCGGCGGCAAGGGTGTAGGCATCGCCTGGTATGCTCGATTGCCGTAAGCAGGATTCGTCTTGGTCATATAGTTGCTCAACGCCTTTCGCACACGCTCGGCATCGTCGAAGACTTGAGAAGAACGGGGGTAGAACTCTTTGGCATTCGCAATCATCCGCTTGAAGTAACTCTCAAGTTCGGCCAGAGTAGTGAATTTGCCATTGTTGAGCTTATCCTCTATGATTTTGAGGGATATCGGTAATCGCGTCTGTTTGTAATAGTCTGCATTGCCCTCGCGAGGAACCAACTCTTCAAAGTACGTTGCAACAGGACGTCCACTGGAAGTTCTGGGTTAGAAAAACGAGGGAGGCCAAGCGAAGGGGAAGCGCGAAAGACATACCTCTTGTCGGCTGTCCGGCGAATCTGTTCCAGAAAACTGAGTCCGTAAGCGGTCGTCGATTCTCGCGTCTCGCCCTTGGACAAATCGAATTCCTAAAATGGTGGCCGAAGTGTTAATGAATAATGAAATCGTAGTTTTGGATGGGGTGAAGTAAGCTTCAAGCGGAATCATGACAGAGTGAGCCTGACGTCGCGCTTGCATCGCGCCAACTGTGGCCGAGGACGCGTAGATTTTAAAGGCAAGGCGTTGCAATTGCTGAACTGGGGAGGTCTTACTGCAAGTTTGCGCCGCTTGGATGACCGATCGTCTGTTTCCGGGGCCGCGGATCCGTTCGCTTTTCTTTTGCTATCCATACTGAGGTCCTACGGCTCCCGCGTCGCAGAGCGCATTACAGTAAACAATCGAGACTATAACTCGACAGCTTGGCTCGGTGCAATTGGAGGGATGGAGCTTCAACTTCGACAGCTCCCGAGCGCAGCTTGCAATTGAACTCGACGCGTGATGATTCAGGTCGTCGCGTCGGCAGAGCGTTGTCGGGAGGTTCAGGAAGCGTTGGTCGATAAACGAGTCGCGACTTGGACGCAATGGGACACGCAGATGGCACGAGCAGCTTGCGACTCCGACAATGCGTCTCCGGCGCGCCGTCGTGGTGGATTATTAGTCTGTGACAGCGACCGGGTTATTTTTTGGGGCGAGTTCCTTGTGGTTCGGCTTTTCGCAGTGGCAGGGCGGGTGGGAGGTAAGGTAAGGTAAGGTACCTGGTTGAGGTAGCTCCTGCGCCATGCCTCAAGGAGAGAAGAACGTTTGGCTTACTCAGGCACCAAGGCAGAGAGAAAGAAGTACAACGCTCCCTTGATGGGGTACGACAGCGTTTGGAGGTACCGTACCCCAAGCACTGGGCGGGAATCTACACTGGCTGGGCTGCTAGGTGCTCGGACTTAGCAGGTCCAGCAAACCCCACAGAGAGTACGGCCAGACCCTGTTATAAGCCAGACGTGCAGCTATGGTGAGTTCGAGGTGGTGCTAATCTGCGTGCGGACGGAGCGGTTCGTCTCGGCACGATGCCAACAACGGGTTGCTCGGATTTTCTACCATTGCGCCGCCCCTGAATTTCTTATAGCTTTGATCAATCACATTGACAAGTATCATGGCCGAACCTGGTGCATCGCTGATTGACGCGCCTCCGGGCTACGAGCAAGCTGCGGCAGAGCACGGCGCCGCTGCCCGCCCTCAGAATCGCCCCCCCATGCGAAAGGGCCCTCTGCCTCTCGACGTTCCCATCATCAAATATCTGAACACCAAGCGCGTCATTCTTGCCTCTGCTTCTCCCAGGCGGAAAGCGTTGCTGCAACAGGTAAGCGATTCTCACGTCACGGAACCTGTAGTGTCCCTCGCTGACTAGCTAGCTAGATGGGTTTGACGAACTTCGAGGTTATCCCTTCCACGAAACCCGAAGACTTGGACAAGAGCGCCTATGGGCCTTGGGAGTATGTATCGGAGACTGCTCGCCAGAAATGTCTCGAAGTCTACACCACCACGTTGGAAACGCATTTAGCCTCTATACCCGACCCCGATGTCGTCATTGCCGCCGACACCATCATCGTCACTCGGGATGGGCGCATCCTTGAGAAACCAAGGAGCGAGGCGGAGCACATCCGAATGCTGAAGCACATGAGGGACACCAGAGTGCACCGGGTCTTGACGGCGGTTAGCGTCCTCGCGCCCCGAGAGGATGCCAGATCTCCCGGGTACATGATTGCCAACCACACGGAGGAGACCAAGGTTTACTTCAACACCGAGGAGGACGGGCTCCCTGACGATGTCATTGAAGCATACGTGAAGACGCGGGAGGGTGTGGACAAGGCCGGCGGCTATGCAGTCCAGGGCATCGGCGGAATGCTCCTAGTTGAGAAGATCGAAGGCGCGGTGGACAACGTCGTGGGCTTGCCTGTCCGAAAATGTCTTACCCTAGCTGAAAGAGTTGTCTTTCGCCAGGACGAGGAGGACGAAGATGAAGAAGAGGAAGAGTAGGCCAAAAACTCGCTGGGCCTGGTTTGTTGGATAACGCTGGACGAGATGCTTCCAACGCTGTCAGCGTGTCGGGCCGAAGGAAAAGGATAGATATAGAAGGCGTTGGTTGGGAATCATGTCTTGAACACACCTGGAATGTCTCAATTGTGTCTCGTCTCTACGTGCATACAACCTGCGATTGGGACTCCAGGCAGTCACCGAGTTGTAAAGGAATGAAAGCATCAGGTATTAGAGAGCATGGGGATGTGTTGCCAAGTTCCATGATACATCGACGAAGAATGCTGGGAATTGGTTGCACCTTGTATGTCTAAGCTCTGCAGGACACACTTTCAAGAATATTTGCCTCGAGGTTTGCATGAAACGATCAATTGCGGTGCAGCATAATATTGGCGGCTTGCTCTCTTTACTTGGGAAAGAGTGCTATCATGGTTTGGTTTGTTGCTGTCGACTAACCTGATGGACGCTACTTCTAATGCGGCCTGCATGGGCCACGGGCTCCAGGCCAGGGTCTTAGGTACCTTTACCTTGCCTTGCCTTACCGTACCTTAGTTAGCGACAATCCGGGGCAACATCCTTGCCTGCTATTCGACGCCTCACGTTGGGGCGGCCAAGCTCTCACATGCCAAATTCCACCATCAACTTTCCACCCTTCCGACCGATGCTGCGACGCGCGTGCACTCTCCGGGTAACGACGCTTCGCTATGTCGTCCCCCAACAATAGCAACAATAATTCCCACAACCAGAACAACAGCGACTCGCCTGGCGCCGGCGACGGTAGCGCCCCACCTGGCGATGACAAGCCTCGCCTGACGGAGGAGGAGAAGAAGCAGAACCACATCGCGTCAGGTATGCGCCGCCAGCCCAGCTACACCCGGGGGATCATCATATTCATGCGAACTCAACAGAGCAGAAACGCCGTCAAGCCATTCGCGAGGGCTTCGATCGTCTGACTGAGTTAGTGCCAGGCTTGGAAGGCCAAGGCCGTTCGGAAGGACTGGTTCTCAAACGCACTGTCGATTACATGCGCGAGCAGCTCGCGGAACGGCAGGCCATGGTATCTCGCATTGAAGCATCTGGCGGCCAAGTCGACGAGAGGTTAAAAAGGTAAAAGAAACATTTCCTGACGCACAGCGCGTCGACCCAAGCTGACATTAACTCCCAAGGCCACTGCAAGGGAAAGGTGCCAACTCGCATTCCCGCGGATGAGTCTGATGTATTCGAATACTCTTCACGCCGGCTCAAAACCCCGGCACTACATCAACCCAACTGTGCAGTTCCTCCGACTGTCACAGTCAACGTCGGGGCCGTGCTGAACATGCATTGTGAAGCTACAAAGCCTATTGCTGTTTTCGCGAGACGAGCAAAACCATACATACACTGCGATCGTCTCATGCATCGCCATACATTAAATTCGGATACTCTAATAGACGTTATCCAAGCCTTAATAATACAGGAGAGTAGGTATACACTGTGGGTTGCCCATACATAAGAGTATGGAGTTTATAGATTATTGAAACTTATTTACCATGGCCCGCATCATGTCACGCATCGCGATAGGAGACATTCGCTCCTTACCGAGACTGACCTCGTTGTTCTTCACGTCTTCTTCTCCGATGACCAGAATCTGGCCGTATCCACTAGATCGCGCTTCTCGAATCTTAGCGCCGAGCGATCTCGCTGTGGTATCAATGTCAACAGCTAAGCCTGTCGGTTGCGGTAACGAATCCGCTGTGGGTAGGGCGTCGGCCTGCGGTTCCGTAGCCACGTGTTTCTCGTTACCAATGAGAACGTCGCGCACCGTCTCGGCCCAGTTTAGGACGGGCTCGGAAGTGTTAACGGTGAGAATGATGGCTTGTCTCGGATTCAGCCAGAACGGCCACTTGCCGTCGAAATTCTCGATGAGGAGCGCCATGAGCCGTTCAACTGATCCGAGGACCGCGCGATGGATCATGACTGGCCGTACCGGACCGTACGCCGCCAGGAGTTCGGGGTCTTCGGTGACTTCGCCGCGGGCTTCGTATTCCGGAGCTGGCGCTTGGTATTCCAACTCGAATCGTTTGGGCAGCTGGAAGTCTAGTTGGATAGTTGCTGTCTGGTGTTCTTTTCCATCGGAGTCTTTGAGCACGATGTCAATCTTGGGTCCATAGAAAGCGCCATCTCCTTCGTTGATGCTCCAGTCCATGCCGGAAGCATTGAGGGCCCGCTTCAATGCGTCTTCCGCGCGGTTCCACTCGTCCTCGGTACCAATGAAATGGTCCTTCGGTCTCGTTGATAGTGCCAATCTATAACTAACGCCGATCCGCAGCACGTTGTAGACAACCTTGACAAAGTCCAGTGTCTTCTTGATTTCGTCCTCGACTTGCGCAGGCCGGCAGAAAATGTGTCCGTCGTCTTGGTGGAATCGACGCACTCTGGTCAGCCCTGAAAGGGCTCCGGAGATCTCGTTTCGGTGTAAAGGGCTGAAATCGGCGTAGCGAATGGGCAGATCGCGGTAGCTTCGTGTCTTGGAGGCGAATATGAGGCAATGTCCGGGGCAATTCATCGGTTTCAGTCCATAGTCCTCTTCTTCCTCTGCGGCCTCTTTCGCATCAGGCGCGCAACACGATGCGTGCCCTTTGGTCTTCGTATTGCCAGTAACCGAATACATGTCGTCGGCATAGTTCTCCAGATGGCCAGATTTGGCCCATAGGGACTTTTTGTATATGGTAGGCGTAATGACCTCTTCGAAGCCATATCTGACGTATTGCTTTCGAAGAAAATCGACAAGCCTATTGAAGATCCGCGCGCCGTTGGGGAGGAAAATTGGCGAGCCGGGACTGTATGGGGAAGTAATGAAGAGCTCTTGCTGCAGACCGAGCTTGCGGTGATCGGGCGGTTCGCGGCTCGCCAGTGGTTGCGTTTTCTTAGCATAGGAGCGCTTGGAGAGACACGATGGGCACGTCCATGGCCGTCCCGGTAGTCGCCTTAGCGGCGAACGCGCCACAACGGGTCGCATCATGGCATCCACCGGTAAAGCTTCGTCCTGGCTGAGCTGGTAAGTGTCACGGCGCTGGAAATGAAGTCGCCCAGTCGCGATGCGAGTTGCACATGGCAAAAGATTCAAACTGGGAGCTTTTTACTGTAAGTGGCCTAGCGTACTTTGGGAAGCGGCAAGTAACTTTTTACCGAACACGGTAAATTAGTGTCCCTTTCGGCTGTTGGACAGAAGCTTTGATGGAGCGCGGAATGAAATTGGAGAAAATGCTGAATCGCTGCATTTTCTCTCATATATGAGAGGGGCTGTTCGATGTTTAGTATGTGACCATGCCTCGTTTTGCAGAATTTCTTTTGCCGTAGCTCAGTTTTGGTGGAAAGCCGCTACCGTATGCTATCTACAGCTTCTTTCGAGTCAGTCATTTTATCGTTTAATTGTTATGTCGAGCCGTGATTCTTTCATTGCCAGCCCACCTTACCCTACCTTATTATCGTACCTAACAGTTGGCAGCGGATCGTTATAAACCATTACCCCTGACCGTTACTTGGGTAGGGTGGTTTACGTTGAAAAGTAGGTAGGTAGACTACATTAGCACGTTGGGTATATATTGTGGATTTAGACGCCAATCAATCAGACCAGAAGGCTGCATATTTGTCAGTTGTTAGACAACAGGCACAGCATCATATTGCTGTGCCAGGGACATCCATCAATGTAGCTTCAGGCAGTTGTAAACACAAAAGTAGAATGCTCAAGTGAATGTCCCCATATGGCGGTAGAGGTAGTAGTCTAAAGGCGGACATGGATATCCCTCGGGCGGGACTACAGTAGGTACTGCGGACGGTGTTGGCCTCACAAAACTTACCCCTCCATGCTACTAACCAAACCCCCACCAGAATACGAATCAATGCAACCGCCTCCTCCACAAAGGCAAACGCTTCTTGCCTTCATCAAAGACCGGCCTAATCGCTATTGCTGCCCGGAAACGCTCTCTTTCGCTTCGCTCAGTACTGTCGACAGGGAGGAGCTATCAGGACGAGCTCACCGGCCGTGTGGTCGGCCTTGGCACCCATCATGAGCTTCGCCATCGAGGTTCCTGGCGATGCAAACCCGCTGAGCCTGCAGACGCTCTGTAGAGCCCTCGAATCAGCCACCTCGTCCGACTATGCGCAGCGGCAGGCCGCTGGCCAACAGCTCACTTCCTGGGAACTGCAGCCTGGCTACTACTCCTCATTACAGGTAAGCTTGAATCGCGCGGTCAGACGTCCTGCGGCGCCTAACCTGTGCTAGGCCGTGTATCTCGACAAGTCCCTTCCGCTCGAAGTCCGGTTCCTCGCCGTCATTCAACTGAAGAATGGTATCGATAAGTATTGGCGTCTCTATGCGCAGGTCAAGAATGGCATCAAGGCGGACGAAAAGGCTCTGATCCGCACCCGGTTGTTCCAGGGCACCATCGATGAGGAGGAGCGCAACTTGGCCATGCATAATGCGCTGGTTATCGCCAAGGTCATCCGTATAGACTACCCAGCCGACTGGCCCGAGGCTTTAGCAGAGCTCATCGCCCTTCTCCGGTCATCAAGAGATGAAAGTCCGCATCGGCTGCATGGGGCCCTTCAAATCCTATTACGGGTCGTCAAGGAACTGGGAACCGCTCGCCTCAGGAAATCACAAACTGCACTGCAATCAGTGACACCCGAGATTGTATACGTTCTCACCGAGATATATGCCGAGAAATCTACCTACTGGGTTAATTTCCTTACGAGTGGTCAAGGCAGCGAGGATGAAGCAAACTTGGCAATGTTGAACAGTCTCTTTGCGTTAAAGATCTTGCGACGGCTTGTCATCTCAGGTTACGAGCGGCCCCACGGGGACAAGACAGTTGAGCAATTCTGGACGCTGTCTCAAACTCAATTTGGCCAGCTGCTCGGTTTCGTGGGCCACGACTCGACCGTCTCTGCACCATATCAGGATATTGTTGGCAAACACCTACTTCAGTTTACCAAACTTCACATTGATGTGGCCGATCAGCACCCCGCCAGCTTTGCCTTCCTTCCAAATGCCTTGTCCTTGGTCCATGCCTACTGGGACTTGGTGGCCAGATTCGCCGAAGTATTCGATAGATCGGGCGGAATCCGCCAAGGAAGTGGTGCTCCAGGAACGGCCAAGGCCAAAGTTGAGGGGCCCTTACTGGAACGCCTCGCCTTGAAGGGTCTTCTTCTTTTACGGTCGTGTGTCAGGGTTGCATTTAATACAATCCAAACATTCAAGTACCGTTCCCCGGAGACGCAGGCTGAACAGGAGCAAGCGAAAAATCACATCAAGACCGAACTCTTCAAGGAAGAATTTGTCGTACAGATTGTCAACTCAATCATAAGCCACCTCTTTGTCTTCCGAAAGGCCGACTTGGAAGCCTGGGAGGAAGACCCAGAAGAGTGGGAACAACAAGAGCAAAGTGAGGGCAACGCCTTTGAATGGGAAGTGCGGCCTTGCGCGGAGAAGCTCTTCTTGGATCTCCTTACCAAATTCAAGCAACTTCTGATACCCCCCCTTCTACAGTATTTCCAGACAGCACAGGATGCCCAAACAGACATTGCCACGAAAGAAGCAGTGTATACTGCTATGGGTCTTGCATCTGCACATGTGGTCGATGTCTTCGATTTCGACAGCGTCTTGACCACTACCATAATCAATGACGCTCAGCAGAAAGGAGGACTTCACAAAGTCCTGCGGCGCCGCATTGCCATTCTTATTAGTCAATGGGCACCTGTCAAGCTTGCAGACTCTAGCCGACCAATCGTCTATGAGATTTACAGGCACTTCCTCAACCCGGCTGACGAGACCAACGATGTCGTGGTCAGGATCACAGCAGCTAGACAGCTTCGTTGGATCGCGGATGAGCTTGGATTCAGCGCAGAAGCATTCCTTCCACACACCTCGGACATCTTGAATCAGCTCATCGGTCTCATTCAGAATGTGGAGGTAGACGAGACAAAGTTGGCCATTCTTGAGTCAATTCGAATCATAGTCACACGGATGGAGGAGCAGGTCTCCCACTTCGGCGATCTGCTAATGTCCACCCTTCCTCAAGTATGGGAGAACTCGGGAACCGAGGAATACATGATCAAGCAAGCAGTCATTGCAATCTTTGCCGCTCTTGTCATGAGCATGGGCAGCAATTCGCAGCGCTATCAGCATTTGATGGTTCCTCTCTTATCCGAGGCAGCTCGACCCGGATCCGACCTCCATCTGCACCTGATAGACGAGTCACTCGAGCTATGGAACGCCATCCTCATGCAGAGCAACCCGCCGCTGGCACCGGAAATGGTAAATCTAGCCGAGCTGGCGCTTCCGCTCTTGGATTATCACTCCGAGACAGCCTCGCAAGCCCTGACCGCCATCGAATCGTACATACTGCTGGCGCCTGCGTCCATGTTAGAGGAGGGGATCAGAAGAAGGACAATGAGCGCCCTATCCACGACACTGGACTCAAAAAGTCGGGAGCAGGTTCGGCTCAGCACCGTTTGCATTGAATATCTCATTCGGGCAGCTGTCGAGCTTGGCGGGCCGAGCGGTGTTTCCATCATTATACAAGATATGATTGAAACCGGCTTCATGAAGAAGATCCTAGAGAACCTTCATGATGCTTGGGAGGCGCACCAGACCACTGGCCCCAATCGCAGAATCAGCAAGCTCAACACTGTCACTGAGGGAGACTACTTTGCCATCCTGGCTCGCCTGGCCCTTGCAGAGCCTACCGTGTTCACCCAAATGCTCACCACGTTTGGCAACTTGGACCAGGTCTGGACGTGGCTTTCGGCCGAATGGTTCGACCACCTCTCAAGCATGGATCATCCCGAGCGGCAGAAGTTGTATCTGATGGGACTCACCCGACTGCTCGAGCTGCCGTCGCCGATGCAGGAGCTTGTGTTGGGTAAACTGCAAGATTACTTTACCATGTGGACGAATGTGATTGCGGAGCTGCAGGGCGGCGTCGCGAACGGCTCGGACTCGTTGATCTGGGGCGAGCTGGAGGCAACTGAATATGATACCCCCAAATCCATCGCCGAGCGCACCATGACCTCAAAGGATCCGGTGCATTCGGTGCACGCGTTTGCCTTTGTGCAGGCTAGGCTGCAGGACGCTGTTGGCCGCGTCGGCGGCGAGGCCGCCTTCCAGGAGCAGTGGGCCGTGAACGTGGACACGGACGTGTTGGCGAGATATCAGGAGATGGTCAGGGCCGTGCAGCAGTGAAGAGAACGAGATCCCATAGGGACGTATTACACCTAGAGTAGAAGCTGTCACATGCCGCCTTTGTAGAATCTGATGGAGTAATTCACATCCTCACAAAGAGAATTGTATCCAGTCTAAAACCATGTCGAATTACAAAAGCCGGATGCGCAGTGTCCCTTGCGCCTACACCAGCATCGAAACGAGCAAAAGTCAATGTACGCCTACAATTCTGGCCCCCGCGCCATTCTCCGGCTCCTGTGTCATTTGCAACACTGTCCATCAGTCCCGAACCCATACAAATGTATTCCTTTCTTTTGTTGTTGCAAAGCCCCGCTGAACGGTGCTGGCGGGATGGTCTAGCGGTCTAGCCATCTTCCCTGACAGTCGTGTTCTCGACAAGAGCATCATGTGCACCCTACCGCACGCAGTCCTGGAAATGATCCTTCCCGATCCTTCAATGTACAAGCTCCTACATGTCCTGGCCTTGGCCGTCGCCGGGCGTCCCCGTCGCCTCGACGCCGTGGAACGCATCACCAAAGGCCGAGTCCTCCATGTCCATTTGCAGATCGAGGCCATCACCAAGCTCTCCGGCCGAGCCATCCAGCGCCGGAGCATCGTACCCTGCGAGAGCATCTCCAGCGGTGTCGAGATCCCCTAACGAGCTGAAATCGTTCTGGTCAAAAGTTGCGGAACCGCCATCCGTAACGGCGGGCGTAGCAGCAGCCGATATTGGCTTGGGTGCCGCTGGGGGTTTGGAACTGTCACGGCCTTCCTCGCCCGCGTTGCTGCTTTCGATGTTCGCAGTGTTGCTTTCTGAGCCTTCCCCATTCTTAGGAACGACGACCCAGTCGCCACTGTCCGTGCCTTGGTCAGGTGCTGTGGTCGTCTGCTCGTTCGCTGACGAGTCGGTCCCTCCCATAGAGACATCGGCCGTAGGTTGCGGAGGGGCGGACTGTGCTGGTGCTGGAGATTGGATATTGGTCTGAGAAGGAGTCGCCACGTTCGACTGAGTTGCCGACAGGTTCGGCTGTGGGGTAGGAAAGTTGTTGACGGGCGTTGAAGTAGAGGAGAACCCGGTGTGCATTTGATCCAGAAGACCAGCTGCCGTACCTCCCATGTCAATGTCTGACTCGCCAACCATGACGCCACTGTTTTGGGACCCAGCATGCGAAACCTGGCGGGACATTTGCGTGCTAGGCGCGCGGGCCGGTGGCTCGGGAGCAGGTGCTTGATAACCACCATCTTGGATCCGCTTGACCATCGGCTTGCTTACCACTTGGTTCCCTAGGTACAGATCCTTGGGAGCAGGAGCGTCCCCTGAAAGAGAAGACACCTTCGCTGGGTCATCAAGTTTGTCTCCTGTTGAGCCTGTTCGACCCTCTACGCTCCAAAGCTCGGGATCGAGCTCATCAACTAAATTCCGCAGCTCCTTCTCCTTAGCGCTGATTAAAGACTGTTGCTTGAGCCTTGCGAGAGCTTCAACATGATCAGCCTTCATCTTCTCCAATTCGGCCTTTGTGGACGCAATGTGCTCATCAACGCGCTTTCGGAACTGCTCAGCCTTGCCGGGATCCAACCGTCCAACATAGGCTTGTTCTTGAACGTTGTTGAAGGCATCACCGCCTTGCGCTACGAAGATGCCATCAGTGAGGGAGGCTAGCTCGCCCTTGAGACCAATACCGAGGTCTGGAGGGGTGATCTGGTTTATCCTGTAAGGTGAGGACAGAATTTCCTCCATCCACTCGTGGTTCTGTTGATACCTGCTCAACGACATCTCACGAGGGGTGAGGTGGTCGAACATGTCCCCTCTTGACGTGTCCTCTTCATCATCAAACGCTGCGTCCAGTGGAGGCATGCCAGGCATGGCTGCTGGCTGGCCTTGGGCCTGTGCGTGACGCGCTCGCTTGGCTGGGGGACCTGGTGTGGCCTGGGTTGGGTAGGCCATCTGTTGAGGGACGCCGCGTGGAGTCACCTGAGGTCCCATCTGCTGACGAGTCAGCTCAGGCAGTGAGGGCCAGTTAACGCGATCGGATAGCATGAATTCCTTGCGACGAATTTGTCCGCCTCTCAACAGGAAGTGGCGTTGCTGCATGACGGCGTTCGTTTGCTCGGTATAAGGAATCGTATTGACAGGAACTCGATCCGCTGGCTCTGAAGGACCGTAGTGGACTATGAAGAGGCTCACGTCTGGTTGCGGAGGGTTGGGATGGCCTGGGACAGGTACTAATCGGAAGCGTCTTCGAGCATGTAGCGCAAACTGCTCTCCGTGGATGTATCCAGACTTGAGATAGTAGATTTCGAGCATCTGAAGCACCATGAGTTAGCGCGTCTGTGAGAGGCTTACTGTGCGGGTAGCGCTGCTTTCATACCAAGCCGTTGCCGAGGTCATGCTTGTACAGGTGTTCCTGGGGAGACCAGACAAAGCCGTCGGTAGCAAATGTAGTTCCCAACCTTTGTAGAGGTTGCCACGTCAGAAGCACCGTGCCGTCGGCAGGTTTATCAAGGTACGTCCAAAAGAAGGGAGCCCTGTCACGAGCGACCTGCGGAGCGTTCATCAACCACTTGGCGATCTCATTCACGTTAGGGTGAGGCATCGAAGGGTATCGAAAGGACGAGATGAGGTGCACATGATGCATCTATTAAGCGGTGAGCAGCGAGATTTCCATGGCAACATGTAGAGCTTCATAAACGTACCAAGTCCTGGGGGACGCTGTGACTGGGGTCGGGTTGCGCCATGCTGGCGGATCGTATGCGCAACGACGGGCGTGGGTGTGTTCAAGCTGCCAGAGGAATCTTCGGACAGCGCAACCACAGCTTCGGGAGGTGTATTTAAGCCGGAGACGTAGAAATTCCTCACTGGTAGGAATGGTGCCCAGAGATATTGCCGACGTAGGGCGCCGCTCGATGGGTCAATTGAGTGCGCCAAACCGCCGTGATGGTTGATGGTTGGAGATGTCGAGCAGTTGCGCGACGCGGTCCCCCAATTTTGCTTCACCCACGAGGCTGGGGGGTGACTTCATCCAATCACTGAGCATCGCTGAGTGAAAATATGGGTCTTCCTGGGCAGTCAATGTTCCTCACTTGTAGTGTTCCAGACACTTCCCTGCAAGGAGTACATCATCGGTACAGAGTACTTCTGATTGGCCTCAACACTTCTGCAACTTAAAAGTACCTCTTTACCTTACCTACACTGAAGCGTAAGTCAAGGCACTCAAGAGTGTTGTGGCTGCATTCCCCCAACGCAGCTCTCGAGCTTCATTTTTTCCTGTCATCAATGTATGGCAATCGCGCAAACACCTTCGTAACGGCAGAAACCTCACATGAGCGGTCAATTGTGCATTGTGTACTTTTGGGTGATTCATTTTGTTACTAGTCCTACTAGCTGGTAATAGATATTTCCAAGTATACTCGATCACCCTTCCCACGAGATTACTGTAGCCATATAATTTTGACGCTCAACTCATATATCAGGTGCAACCAGATACTTCTTCTGCTCTCGCCTAAACCCACGCCTTCCAGAGTGATTCAACACGAACAGCATGTTCGTAGCTTAAGCCTGGTAGGTAGAGGCAGAGACGTTGCCACCACGGCCGGTCCAGTTGACGTGGATGTCGTTACCCTGGGGGTACTTGTCGCTGGCGTGCTCAGGCTTGATGCGGAAAGTGTGAGCACCGAAGTAGTCACGCTGGGCCTGCAGCAGGTTGGCGGGCAGGTCCTTAGTTCGGTAACCGTCGAACCACGACAGAGCAGTGGAGAAAGCGGGAGTGGGGATACCAATGGCAGCAGCCTTGGCAACGACCTCTCTCCAGCCGGGCTGAGCCTCGTGGATGGCCTTGTTGAAGAAGTCGTCAAAGAGCAGGTTCTTCAGGTCAGGCTCCTTGCGGTAAGCCGAGGTGATGTCCTTGAGGAAGACGGATCGAATAATGCAGCCACCGCGCCACATGAGGGCGATCGAGGGCTTGTTCAGCTTCCAGCCAAACTCCTTGGCGGCCTGATACAAAAATCGTCAGCAATGGACCAGAATATTGGCATGAAGCCATAAGGTTCAAATAAATCTTACCTCCTGCATCAGCATGAAACCCTGGGCGTACGAGATAATCTTGGAGGCGTAGAGGGCCTGCTCGAGGTCCTTGATGAACTGCTGCTTGTCACCTTCGAACTTCTGAGTGCGGCTGACGAAGTTAAGCTTGGTAGAGGCCTCAGCACGCTCGTCCTTGATGCCGGAAAGGCAGCGAGCCAGGACAGCCTCAGCGATGAGGGTAACGGGCATGCCAAGGTCGAGGGCGTTGACGGCGGTCCACTTGCCGGTACCCTTCTGGCCAGCCTTGTCGAGAATCTTCTCAACGAGAGCAGTGCCATCGTCATCGTTGAAGTACAGAATGTCGCGAGTAATCTCGATCAGGAACGAATCCAGGACACCCTTGTTCCACTCGGAGAAGACATCGCCAATCTCCTTGCTAGACAGGCCCAGGCCACGCTTCAGGATGTCGTAGGCCTAAGAGGTGTTAATTACGGGGCTAGTACACTCTTTTACTAAAGAGGCAGAGCCTCAGGAGTACCAATTGGAGCCAAGTGGCGGAGACTTACCTCGCAGATGAGCTGCATGTCACCGTACTCAATACCGTTGTGCACCATCTTGACGTAGTGGCCAGCACCCTCGTCACCAACCCACTCGCAGCAGGCCTCGCCGTCGCTCTTGGCAGCGATGCTCTGGAAGATGTCCTTGATATGGGGCCAGGCCTCCTCGTTACCACCAGGCATCATGGAAGGGCCGTAGCGGGCACCCTCCTCACCGCCGGAAACACCAGCACCGACGAATCGGATGTTCTTTTGGTTGAGGTACTGAGTGCGGCGGTTGGAGTCGGGGAAGTGAGAGTTGCCACCATCAATGATGATATCGCCCTTCTCAAGGAGAGGCAAGAGAAGCTCAATCCAGTCATCGACAGCCTTGCCAGCCTGGACAAGGAGCATGACACGGCGGGGAGACTTGAGCTTGCTGACGAACTCCTCAACGGAGTGGGCGCCAACGATGGACTTGCCCTTGGCCTCGTTCTCGAGGAATCGATCAACCTTGGAAACGGTACGGTTGAAGGCGCAGATGGTGAAACCGTGATCGGCCATGTTCAGAATCAAGTTCTGTCCCCTTCACACAGCGTCAGCATCCCAGCGACGAGCAACAGCAGCGGGAGAGGGGTTGGAACTTACATGACAGCGAGGCCGATGAGGCCCAGATCCGCGCTTGCCACACGGTCAGCATTTTCCGCAGGTCGAGCAGGAGAAGAGCTTGAAGTGAGGGAGGAGGAGGAGGGGGGTGGATGGGCGCCGCCAAGCTTAATATTCGCGAGACGGGCGCTGCCTCGAGACCAGAACCATAAGCACTATACCACGAAGAAAGCGAGGTCGCGCCATCATGGCCAAGACCGCAGCAAAGCTCAACACTGACGAATCCCGCGATGCCGGCGTTGAGATGCGCGAAATTGAGGTCATCGAGGGCAGCAGAGTTTGGAGCGGGGTGGTGGGGTAATTCCATGGAGAGAGGGCGAGGGGAACGGGAGATGAGGGGTGAGCGTGGACTTACACGGCGCCAGACATGGTGACGGATGATGTAGATGGTTCAATCGCTCGGGTGGTTGTTTGTGGTAATGATGCGGTTGGAGGATAGGAAGAAGAGAACCTATCCAGAGGATGCGAGAGGGAGAAAGGGGAATGATATGGAGGAGGGGTGGAGGAGTGAAGAAGGAGCGTCAGACCAGACAGATGGGGAGGAGGCAGTAATAGTATCAGAACGGATAAGCTAAAGCTAAGGTACCTCGCGATACGGTACCTTACTGTCCTGTACCGAGCAGAGCGCCGATGCTGTCACAGCTGGGGCACGTTTGGTCTGAGGCAGGGGGAATGCGGCCCGGTAATTGGGTGTGACCGACTGACTGGAGGCAGTGGAGGGGCAGCACCAGTCCGCGATTGAGCGCCTTACGACGACGGGGTAGCTCTAGGTACGAAACATGGCGCTGGTGTTGACGCGGCATTTGATGTACAGTTCGATTTTAAGCTTCCCACCATCGCAATGCGTAACTAAGGTACGATACTACCTACGTAGTCACTCAGGCGCCTTTCCTTACTTTTGTATTTCCAGCTACTAATGGAGTGCTCAGGTCGGCGTTCTAATAAAAACCACCGTAGCTACCTCATGGCCCAGTACTGATTGACTACAGCTTACCCATTGGCTCACTTGGGGCGACGGAGGTAGCTGGCCTTGCAGCATCCCGTCCTACATGAATCGGAGCGCAAGGGTGGTGGAGCATGGTCACAATCGCCGAGCAGGAACCCCGGCATATATGGCAAATATCCCTTCGCTTGAGGCTCAGCACGCAAAACATGCTCAGCCTGCGCATGGGATTGGGCTGCTGCTTCACAGTCATCAGGAAGGATTATAGCGCCGCCCGCTCGCCCTCTTCTACATACATAATTACTCCGTCGCAATGTATCTGGGCTTTTTTTTTTTTGGGCCACCCTGAGTGGCCAAAAGTGGAGGATGACGATATGCGGCACCTTCGCCAGCATCACTCAGACACACGCTTTACGGCGGGGTAGTCTTGCATCCCACCTCGTGGGGCTGTGATGGAATCGCACCCGGAGACGACGGAGAAGCAGACCGCGCAGCGCCTGGTGCAATCAAACAATTGGCAGGGCCCTCGGCCTACGGTATATTGCTCAGATAACGGATCGTTGCACGCTGGTCTCGGCCGCGGCTGACTGCGCTCGACTTAGCCCAACAACCTCAAGGGCAGAGTCAGCGCGCGCCGCCTGTAACATCCCGCGATTCAAGACCCGCTCCTGGTTGTCCAGCCCAACAGGAGTACTCCGCCGGAGCACTCGGACGCCACGGGCTGCAGAGTGGGGGGGGGCGGTTTGGACAATTCATTTAGCAGCAGCCCCTACCTACAGGTTCGGTACCACGCTCATGCTTTTAGAACAGCTTCACTCTGAAAGTGGATTCGTCCCTGAAGCTGCTCTTGAATATGCTTTTCGGCGACATGCCGATGCCATTCGTCTGCCCTGCGGTTAGTCACGTAGTTGGTGTTCAGAGGATATGCATGATGAAAAATCCGGCTACGTTTCGCTTGATTTCTAAAGTGCCTCAACCACAATTACAGGGTCGTGTTGCCGACCCAGCATCAGAAATTGCGGATCGCACGAAAAATGTCGCAGCTCTATTTATCAGCCTAATATCGTCACTTCTAGCCTTGGCTCAGCTTGCCGGCGGCTGTGCTTGAGGAAATAAAAGCGATCGCTACAGATCCCAACCGTTATCGGTATTCGGCTTTATACCCGGCGAGGTGCAGCCTCCGTGCACCGGCGACACCGCCGAATTTTCCGCATGCGCGGCTTTAAGTCCGATGTCGCCAAACATCTCATTCCCGTTGTTTGTATCGGCTACAAGGCCAGCCTCAACTGCACGAAGTTTCAATTAGGAGCCACGGCTAGATGCAGATTCCCTGGACTCGTGCTTGTTTCCAACTATGTGTTGCAATCTGAGTATTTCCTCGCTGATGTCGCCGAACCAACCAATGCCTTGATAACAGCTCTTTGCCTCGACATTGAACACATGCATCTGATCAGAACGTTGTTTGATGTTCTTGAGGATCCTCTCAGACTCCATTTGGTCTCATAGTTTCTCTGACATGTCTTGTTCTAATAACCTTGTATAATGCAGATAGAGTTAATGATGCTTTCCGGCCAATCAGTCACAGCTCAGCACCATGTCAAAATGCAACCGGACCACTGGAAATACCATGGCTAGAACGCGAGATTAATGTCCCTGAAACGAACAGTCAGATCCTTCTCACCAAAATGTCAAGTCGAGAACCTTCGGCATCGATCTGGTTTAGGGTAGCTCAAAATGCCCTGATCTACCAACCATCACGTGACACAACTTAACCTCGATTTGCCTGCCAGTTGCCGCTCCAGATATTTTCTACGATAAGGCAGCGAAGCGCAACATCAACTCCATCGATTCACAACCACACACCTGGCACAGCCTGTACACGCATTCCCTACGCGCTGAGACCTGTCAAATAGGAACTCAACCTGTGAACTAGGAGGAAAGAAGACACTGAGTCTCGGGAAGGCTCAGAGGTACGTCCTACACACAGAAGACACACACGTTCTGTCTGTTCATCATGTCATACCCTCCCCCTCCAGGCATCAGCAACCTCCCACCGCGACCTCCCGCGTCCACCAGCAAGCCTGGCTTCAAGTCGGCATTCAATTCCGCCCCTCGCCCTGCCGCGCAACCTTACACGAACGTCGGCCCTCAGCAACCTACCACAACGTCATACGCACCCGCCACCCAATATGGCCCGAACTACGGTTCCTATGGTGGCGGCGCGCCCGGTGCTGTGAGCTCCGCACCGAGCTACAGCTCTTATCCACAGACCGCTCCTAGCTATGGACACCAAGGATACGGTTCACAATCCTATGCTGCCCCCCAGATCAAAAATCCTTTCCCAACACCCGGCACGGGCGCTGCCGTCGGTGGTGGCGCAGGTGACTATGACCCAGACATGGCAGCGCAAATCGCACAGTGGCAGAGCGCATACGTCAGCAGAGACGCTACTTCGACACCGACGAGCGCAACCACGAAAGACGGCAAACCTGCGTTTGGCGCAGACCTTCCCAAGCCCGAAGCAGCACTCGCCAACGCCAACCCCGAGAAGAAGAAAACAGTCGTGAGGGAGGGTGGAGGAAAGAAGTGGACCGATGACTCGCTTCTGGAATGGGACCCTTCGCATCTGCGTCTGTTCGTCGGAAACCTAGCCGGTGAAACAACCGATGAGTCGCTGCTCAAGGCATTCTCACGATGGAAATCTGTACAAAAGGCCCGAGTGATCCGCGACAAGAGAACCACCAAATCTAAGGGCTTCGGGTTCGTCAGCTTCAGCGACGCCGATGATTTCTTCCAGGCTGCCAAGGAGATGAACGGAAAGTACATCCAAAGCCACCCAGTCGTGATTCGAAAGGCCAACACGGAGATCAAGACGACCACTGTCAAGGAGAAGGAGCGGGGTCGAAAGAACAATCATCACAACAATAAGAAGAAGAACGACCAGGGCGGCTCCTACGAGCCAAGCCTGGGACCCATGCCCGGCCAAGGTGTCACGAAACCTGGACAGAAGATGAAGAATGGATTGCGGTTGCTGGGCTGAAACCCACTGGGTTTTTGTTATCCTAAGCATGACGGAACGGCGTTTCGGAGTACCACGGGCTCACATGTTGTCATACCCGGGCTATCAACCCACAATGGTCGCTAAAGACCAGCTAAAACAATGATATCAATGCAATGAAATTTTCAATGAGTTGTCGATTTTCCAGCCACGTGCTTTGAGATGTTGGAGCGATGATACTTTTGAATTGGGGTATCTTTAGTAATCCCAAGAGGGAGCTGACGCTTATATCGCAGACCTGCCTCTTTCCAACTTGAACCACAAATGCTTCCCACGTCTGCGTCCCATATATACAACTCCCATCCATACCACAAGCGATGGAAGCTTCTGCGTGCTTATGTACATCGCGAAATACAAATCTCCACCCGGACACCCAAAACCGTATGCTGTTTGACAGAGGAAAATGCTTGAGCTGTAGACTAATACATAAAAGAGATTTGCTGAGTATCTGTTGGTGCTTGCTCTTCCAAGAAGCACCTATCTGCGCTCACCGCCTTGCGAGGTTGAGCCCAACAAGCTGTGATGTGCGTCATCGTCTGTTGTTGTGGCCGAAGTAGGTTTCAAGTCGATGCTAGGACGTAAGAGACCAGCCGTCTCCTCGGTGGCGTCCTCGTTCTCGGTGTCACTGGCGAAGCCACTGGAAGGAGAGGACGCCTCGGCCTCGGCGTGACGGGCTTGTGCCTCCTTCTGGGCTTCTTGACGCATCTTTGTGATTTTGATGTAGTTGTAGGCAATAATAGCAGCCAAGGTAGTCAGAAGACCAATGAAGTTGATAACAGTGAGCTTGTCGTGGAAAACCACGGAGGCCGCGGAGATGGTGATGACCTCTTTAAAGATACCTGCAATAGATAGAGTGACCACAGAGGTACGCTGCAGGAGCGCAAACTCGGAAGCAGTCATCAAGAAAGCAATGCAGCCAGGAAAAAGAAGGAAGAGGGGTGCAAGAAGCGGGCCGTACTCTTCCACAAGAATCTTGAAGCCCTCAAACAACGGGCCAAAACCTTCAACGGGAATGGCAAGACCGAAGAGGACAAGGAACATAACAGGCGTAAGGAAGAAGATGCTCGAGAAGGGGTTCGAGGTCGATGGGTTGCGCAGCAATAGGATTTGAGTCAAACCCCAGCGGAAGCCTGAGAAAAACGCCGCCGAGATGACTAGAACAAACCCACCCAGCTTAAATTCGACTTCGCCGAAGACCATAAGAATGACACCAAGGGTCATGGTGGTAATAATGGCAACCAGACGCCACGTTGGCTTCTCAAGACGGAACATGAAAGCGAAGAGGAGGACAAAGGCGAGAGAGGATGATTTACACATGGCTATGACAAAAGAGTTTAGCATGCATTTCGAAACAGAGCTGATCGTGCCATTAACTTACTGTAGAATGTGAGGCTCACGAATTTGAGCGACATGTTTCCGAGGCCAATATCCAGCCCGGTTGCGGCCCCGCAAGGCCCAACTCTCGTTAGGTAGAAGAACTTGGTCATGCTTGAGCCGTTGGGTTCCGTCTCGTGCCTCGAGCGGCCAAGGTCGGAGCTGCGGTGGGCATTTGGCCGCAGAGAAGGTACAAAGAAAAGAACCAGCCCCGAAAGGACGAATTGCACGAGCATGTGCATTGACGTCGTGAATAGAGGAAATGCGAAGTTCAGGCGCTTCTTATCAAACATCCATTTGTTATACTGTGGCGCGAATCGCAATGTCAGCATCGAGCTTTGGTTGAGAAAAATGGGTGGATTTTGGGCCAAGTACTCACAAGTGAAATGGATAACGAAAATAGATACCAAAGGAGTATCAGGACGCAGTTGATGAACAATTTCCTGACAATGCCCCTCTCTAATTCTTTCTGTTCGTCGGAGACGCTCTTCTCCTGAGCTATGCGCTGGTCTAGCCTCGTATTCTTCCGTTTTCTCCTCTGTCGCCGTTCTCTGTCGCCTTTGGTGAGGCCGGTCTCCTCATCGTCGTGAAGGTCCTCGTCGCTGTAGCTGTCCCTGCGCTCAACGTCGTTTTCCAAGCCGGAATCGGGAAAGGGGCCCGGCTCCTCGGATATCCTGGGATCATCCGACTGTGGTTTTCGTAGGCTCTGAGCGCGTGGCCGGCCTTGAAGAGAGCTGGGGCCAGCAGTCTGGGCGACGGGGCTCATGAGGCTGTTCTTGCGCCTCCTATGATTGGGGACCGGTTCCATCTCGATGTCCTCGTCGGCGGGAGCGCGGCCGTCACGGGACGAGGTGGCTAGGGGAATGGGCACGGCAGATGTGCTGAAGGCGGCAGTCGTGGTAGGAGCCGTCGGGGTTCGATTGGGGTCTGGCTGCGTGTAGTCGGCGGCGATGGGAGAGTCGATTGATATGGGAGACGGGGTCAGGACAGGGGAGGAGGAAGACGCGGAGGGGAGAGAGCTGGCCGGCATGACGGGTCTCTCATGAGATGTCTCGAATGCTGTCAGCGCTCGGCTCGTGCTGGTGGATAACAATGGACCGCAGCCTCCGTTGGACTGGGTAGCGCAGCACTGCTGATCCAGACCACAGCGCTGGCATGGGGGGATGAGACTAGGCCTGGGACTGGACTGGGGTTGAGTAGACAGGAGGTGAGTGATGGTTGGCTGAAGCTACATGTCCCTTGGAGTTCAGGGACCCTCCAATTAACGGGAGGGCGGCCAGCGGTGGAGCATGACCATCTTGGCATTAGCACGATACGAAAGAATACCAACCGCCCACCACAAACCCGAGAGCACTCTTATGTACACGCAAGTACTTTTGACTCGCGCCATTCATTGCGGTGCGCCGGTACCTTGAGGGGCCCCGAGCTTGCTTGGCGCTGAACCGATTCGCTGTTCCATTCCTGACTTGTCCTCTCCGAGGTGCCTCGGACTCGTATATCGTGGATATGGTACCAAGGAAACTTCGAATAAGGATAAAAATTAGACGCAATCTTGTTATTATAGGATTCGAAGAACCTTCAAGTATACTCCTAGTCTTTGGGCCTCTTCGACCTAATTTAAAAAGATCCCCGAACCCGCCTAGATTTTATTTACATTAAACATACGGATATCCTCCCTCTCAACACCGCAGGCCACCTTGGAGTGCCACGCATAGACTATGTCCTTTGTGGGATGAGGAAGGTAGCACCTATGCTACAGAGTACCCCCAATCCGAATGCACGAGGTTGAACTGCATCATGTGGGGTGGACGATGCTGGAATCACAACGGGATTCCCAGTCACCTGCACAGGTCAGTGGCGCACCGAAAATGTAAGGGGGGAGGGGTTGGGTGAGTGGATCACCGTTTCGTCCGCACTAAGATGCCACAGCCCGGCGAGGTGGACATACCTGCATTTCTGAATACCAGAGCGAGATCTTTAGCGTGGTTTCCCCCAGCTTGGTTGTCTGGTTTCACATGTATCTTCCCGTTCAGTTGAGCACGGTAAAGGTTCGAGGCTGACTTGGGGGTACGGGCCCCATGGCTATATTCTTAGATGGAAATCGTGGAAATGCCCGGCAGCTCGTCCCATCTCTTCCGAGACATCGCTGCCGAAGGAACCCATGTTGTTGGAAATCAAATGTTGCTTGTTTGTTACTAATTTGAGCAAGCCTACTACTTGCTGCCCAATGCATCAAAGCAAAAGATGATTCATGCCATGCACACCCTGACTACCTTACCTTAGGTACCTTAGGAAGCATGTCTGTAGCTTGAGAACATCCGCAGTGCATTAGGCGGTCCGAAGCCTCTGATGAGTCGAGAATGTGGAGTAAGCGGGTACCCGGCAACAAGCTCTTTAGGTGAGGTAGCTTCCATTGTAGGTATTCAGGTAGTAGTGACGTACTGGACGAAGCAGGCTACTATAAGGTAAGCTCTGGCAGTGGGCATTTAGAGCTCGTATAAGACGAACAGAGCAGCAACCCAACCATTACATCATAACAGCACCTCGGTTGCTCGCCAACGGCTCACGACTCGATCGAGTGAAGGTCCAGAGGACAATTGACTCCAAATGGCTGCTCAAGGTTCGACGGTGCACCCGGGACGCTCCCGTCGCGCCCAAACTGGAGGCTACCTCCCAATCGAGGACTATGGCATGGTTGGAAACATGCACACATGTGCCTTGATCGGCATCGACGGAAGCGTCGACTACATGTGCTGGTAAGCTTCCTAGTTCGCCAGGGAGGCTGTGTGACGCTGTAAATCAAATTGCTCAACTCTATCCAGGCCCGACTTCGACTCTCCTACTGTCTTTTGTCGTTTACTGGACAAGGACAAGGGCGGTCACTTCAGCATCGCTCCACCCGAGGATGTCATCTGCACCACCAAGCAGCAGTACCTCCCTTCATCCTGCATTCTTCAGACTCGGTATATTCATGAAGATGGCGTCGTCGACTTGGTTGACTTCTTTCCCCGGCCCAAGAATGCCCAGGTAATGACCAGGGGCTACAAGCATGGCGCCTACAGGGAAGCCACCAAGGTCCAGGAGGAGTTGAAGAAGTGGCTAGTCAGAAGAGTCGACTGCATCCGAGGTTCAATGACCCTCGGTAAGGCCCCATTCTCCCAGACTTCAACTCTGGTTCACCAAGACTAAAACACCTAGATGTTGAGATCTTCCCTGCATTTGGATATGGCAAGGAGGCGCATAAAACCACCATTTGTCAAGAAACCCATAGCGCTGAAATGCCAGAAAGCAAAGTTGCCACATTCCACAGCGGGGACACAAAGCTCCAACTTGACGTGGCTGTTGATCTTGGTGAGGATGACAGCAGCCAACCAGCAATTTGTTTCAAGAAGAAGACCCGGGACGGTATGCTTGGAGAAGGCGTCGTGGGCCAGATCGTTATTCACGAAGGCCAGGCTATCTCGTTCATCATCAGGAATGACAAACCAGATCATGTCACCAAGCATATCACGACCGCCGTTGTTGACCAGCAACAGCATGACACACAGACATTTTGGTACAATTTCATTTCCCAGTCCAAGTACAAGGGCCGCTGGAGGGAAGTCGTATCTAGAAGTCTCATGATTTTGAAGATGATGACCTACGGTAGGCCTTGGCAAGCGAAAACTGAAGAATTAGCTGACCATTGATACAGAACCAACTGGTGCCATTATTGCTGCGCCTACTTTCTCCATTCCCGAGGATATAGGAGGTGTCCGGAACTGGGATTACCGTTACTCATGGGTCAGAGATGCTAGTTTTACCATTTATATCCTGCTGCGAATGGGTTTCAAAGCCGAGGCCGATGCTTACATGGACTTCATCATGGAACGATTTGTCCATTCTCGCGGCCCTGACGGCGGCCTGCCGATAATGTTTACCATCCGCGGGGAGACTGATATCCCAGAGATAACGCTGGACCATCTCGAGGGTTACCGCGGGAGCAGTCCTGTTCGCATTGGTAACGGAGCAGCATTCCACCAACAGTTTGACATTTACGGCGAATTGATGGATGCTATTTACTTGTACAACAAGTATGGCAAACCTGTTCCGTGGGACGTTTGGCGGTCTGTGAGGGAACTCCTGGGTATGTGACCAGACATTGGAACGAGGGGAGTTGATACTAATCGAGAACGATAGACTATGTTTTGACCATAATGGACAGTACGTTTACAGCTCTCAGGATTTAAGATTCTCTCTGACCATGAAATCACAGAACCAGACATGTCGATCTGGGAAGTACGCAACAACAAGCAAAACTTCACGTACTCGAAGATCATGCTTTGGGTGGCCTTCGACAGAGGCCTCCGCCTAGCCGATAAGAGGTGCTTCCCGTGCCCCAACCGCGATAACTGGCGGAAGGCCAGGGACAACCTGTACGAAGAAATTATGGAAAAAGGTCCGTTAGTGTCCATTTTATGGACTACCACCCTCTGACGTTTGAGTAGGATACAACTTGGAGAAAAATTGCTTTGTGCAAAGCTATGAAAACAACACAATGCTTGATTCTTCTATCTTGATTGCGCCTCTGGTCTTCTTCATCTCTCCTTGCGATCCGCGCTTCATCAGCACCCTCGATCAAATCCTGTTACCCCCTGAGAAGGGTGGCTTAACCAGCACAGGCCTGGTGTATCGTTACGATACGGAGCTCTCTGATGACGGTACCGTCTTTCACTTTCCCTCGCCCACAACGTGTCTTGGCTAACGAGATGGGTTTGTGTGATTCCAGGAGTTGGAGGACGCGAGGGCGCATTTAGCATGTGCACGTTTTGGCTCGTGGAAGCGATGACGCGAGCGAGCGTCTACGAGCCAAAGTACCTCCCACGCGCCGTGAACATGTTCCAGAACATGCTCAGCTTCTCGAACCACCTGTGCATGTTCTCGGAGGAGATCGCACGCACGGGTGAGCAGCTTGGGAACACGCCACAGGCATTCAGCCACTTGGCGCTCATCAGTGCTGCATTTAACCTTGATCGTGCCGCCGAAGGTTGGACGGAGTCTAGATGATGATTCCTCTTCACGCGTGAGGAAGGTCGGAAACAGATGCAAAAAGTGGTTGATTACGGGTTTGCCACTGCGAAAATGTTGGGCTATTAAAGTGTTGTATGTGCCGGTGATGCGTCAGCTAGCAAGCAATCGCGGAGAAATTTCCATCTCTTATAGTGTCCATAAGGCTCCTTGAAGACAGTGTTCAAATTCAGCAAAAAGGTTTGAAGATTCGAATATTCGAAGACTCATGTTCAAAGTTCGGTGAAATAACATATAGTCATCAGGAATAGCCATAATTGATAACTACCATATTTACCAGTAGTGTTTGTATTTGCATTATGGCTCTTTGTGCTCATCGCTCATCGCGTGGTCGCATCACCCAGTCCAGTTATAAGCCTGAGGTCACTTCGCAGCTCAAAAGAACTACATCCCATTTCCATGCATAAAACTCGTAACAAATGCCGTTCGCGTACTGCCAAAATTTCGGGGAGGTTCCCTCAACCTCTCCTCGGGCCAACATCTTCGACGTCGTCCTCCCTCAACCTCACACTGTCAGCAGCACCGTCGTAATCTGGCCAAGCCTCATGAAATGCCCGCCGACAGTGCTCGAGCTTCTCTCTCGCGAACTTCAGCTTGCTCTCCAGGCTGATACACTTGTCGCAACGGCGAGGGAGCTTTTTCGAGTGAAAGCCGTGGGGCGTGCGGGAGACGCAGTCGAATGGAAGCACCCCGTCGAGGTAGTCCTGGGCGACAATGCAGCGTTTGGCGAGCTGCCCCCAGGATTCGTGCTTGCACGAGAAGAGCGTGCGCGCGTATGTGCACATGGGGATTTTGCAACGGAAGGTTTTCAAATTGCTGTGGCAGGGCTCTTTCGGGATATTAAATGAGAGTTTTTTCCAAGCGTGCCGACATATGCAGAAGCGGAGGTAGCTTGTTAAAGAGACAAAGTCTTCCCCATGTCCATGCTATGTTTGATCTTCAAGAAGCCGGGCGGAAGTGTTTGTGTTGTAAGCTCTCCTGCTATGCTCTTAGCCTAATGATGCTGCAGGAATCCGTATTAATTAGACGATCTAGGCGCTACAGCTTTTGTTGAGCATACACCGTTGTCCAAGACCATTCGGCCATGGCGAGCTCGTGTTGTACGTTGTGGTTTCAAGTTATGGAGAGTAGCAAAGCTGGTTGGTGTTCTGGAGCCGTGGAGATCTCATCCAGCATACATATTTCATGCAGGAAGCCTTCCGCTCTTCAGCACTTCGTAGAAGTCCCGTGCCCAGCTCACCGCTGCTCGGCTAGGGGCACCCTCTATGTGCGGAACCGGCGATCCAACTCTGCGAAGGGTTTTGATCAGGGAGCAAGTTTCGTCTGCGGAGATGGCGACGCCTCCGCACAGCAGACATTCCATGTCCGTCGTGGAGTCTCCAAAATAGAGCATCTTGGTCTTGTCGCCTCCTTGGCTTTCGAGTATGTGCTCGAGACATCGCAGCTTATCTTCGGAGTTTGTCATGGTCCCTCCGAGAAATGCTGGACCCTCAACTTTTCCGGACCCCGACACCTCGTTGGCAACAACTGGTATGTCGATGGGTTGAAGGACCCCTCGAATAAAGGCAGCAGACCAGTTGACCGATATGACGGCGACTTTCCAATTTTGTCGTCGAGCCAGCTCCACAAGCTCTTTGAAGCCATCCCGAATAAAGATCTTGCCACTTTTCACGGCATCGGCACCCATTTCAAATAATTGGCTTGTTTCTAAGCCCGAGAATACTCCCGACGACTGGATGCGCTCGAGAGACGTCTCTTCGGCGTCCTTCATCCCCCTGAGGAACTCAACCTCATTGTCGAGAGATAATCGCGCATGCTCGGGAATATAGTAGGTGTCTTTGTACTTTACCCAATCGTCGACGTAGCTCTTGACCACCTGGTCCCACGTCTCTTGCAGGTCACCGGTCCCGCGAGATTTTTGGAACGCAATGGCGGCACTCGCCAATTCGCCGATTGTGTCCTTTTCAGTAATAGTACCATCGAAATCAAAGATAAGGTGCATGGTTGCAGTTGGTCAATTGATAGTCCGATTTCGTATCAAAAGACAATAGTTGAGGTTCCAAACGGATGTGGGAAAATGACGTTAGAGTAACCGGGATATGCCATCTTGGCTGAGCTAATAAAACATGTTCAACGGCCCCATTCAGACATGACCCTAGGTAGCGGAATTCACACAGAGTTTCAAGCCAAGACAAACAAGTACTCCTTTGAAGACCATGTTTATTACTCAATCTTCGAAAAAAGGGTATCACATTCTAGAGGTTGTTCCAAGGCCTCATTAACTCCCGGAAACGCCAGCACCGCCTCGGCTAAGCTCGAGGCCAAACTCAATGGAAACAAAAGGACGCTTGTCAACCCAGGATGACATCCTCCATCTCTTCACCCTCATCATCCGCTCCCTCATCGGCGGCTTCAGCTGCAGCTTCCTTAGACTCGCTGCCTCCCTTGTCACGATACGCGTCGCTCAAGCTGTAAGTGTTGGCAAAAGGTCCACTCTTGATAAGAACCGCAACCTCCTCCAGGACTTGCCGGAGATACGCGTCTGGCTGCTGGGTTTTTTGACGGAGAGCCTTCATAGACCAATACTGATACTCCTTGAAGCACTCGAAAATAAGATCCAAAAGCTGGTCCTTGGGAATACGAGCAGCTTTGAAGACCTCGCCCTTCTTGGGCTTGTTCTGCTGAGTAGCGTGTTTCTAGCAAAAAAAAAAAAATGAGTATATTTGTCAACCGATCTGAGCAACAGAAAGGAGATACTTACGGCGAAACTCGTTCCCCAATTGACGGCACCAATAGAGCCAGGATTGACAATCGAAGTTGCTTTGTTCCTGCTGATAATCTGCAGTTTGGACCTGTTATTTTCGGCGTCAAAGATGCGCTGCGCAAGTAGTCGCTCTTCTTCTTGGACGTTCCGGGGCTCGACGCGGACATCGTAACGAATTTTTCCAAAAACCTTAGTTCGCTCTATATCACGCTGTTAGATTGTGCTTCTTCATGTGAGTGCCATCGACATTGCTCACTGGGGATAGCCTTGCGGTAATACGGCTGGTATCTGCTGCGACGGTCATAGGTCCGCTTCTCGCCTTCGTTCTGCTTGGCCCTCAACAACGAGCTCGGAATTCCAGCCTTTGTAGCCTCCGCCCGTGCCTTGTTCCTTGCCTTGAAACCGGGTAGGTCTTCCTCGCTGAAGATGAAATGGTTGTTGACGTTCCGGTCCAGGACCTCCAAATCATATTCCTTCGGTAGGCCTTGATGTTCAGGGCAGTTGGCACTAAGGAGCATGCGCAGCTTCGTATCTTCACGGGTGCCGCCTTCGACGCTGGCGTCAGGCACCGGCTCGTTCCAAGTGCGCAACGTGCCGATTTGGATTTCGTCGTCGTCGCCGAGCTTCTCCGTCAGCTTTGCCCACGCTTCCCACATGGTCTTCGGCACGCGTGCAAGGTATAAGGTTTCGAAGCAATTGTTCAACGCATTCTTGTCGTAGAAATCGAGGTCACCGGCATCTTCGTAGAGGTCTTCTTCGTCGATGCCAGCGGGCGTATCGGAAGGCTCTGGCTTGATAAACTCCTGCTTGACAAAGTCGGATCCCTCCATGGTCGCGATTTTATTCAAATCTACGATTGAAAACGAATAGAATGGCGGAAAGGCGGGTTAACGGCTGGTGACGTGAAAGGGATCCTGGACAAAGATTGAGTTGAGCGTAAGATTAGTGACGGCATCTGGAAGGTCAAGGTCACGTTTTAGGCGCCTTTGTTGAGTAGTACCAGAAGACGCAGGCAGCCTACCGCGACCCAGCAAGCTGTACCTTAGTGCACCATTTGGTAACGTCAGGCGGGTACAAGTTGATCGACAATAATTTCGCACAATCACAGAACGTGACATTTTTAATAAAAAAATTATAATAATTATTTATAAAATATTTCTTATAAGATACTGGAAAATCTCTCTTGATAGTAAGATATTTATTTAATGCTTTATTTGTAATCTATTAACGCTTTTTTACTTCTTTAGTTGCTTGCTCCCGGAGGCCCTACAATATGGCGTTGAGTGAAACTAATGTCGTCCCACTGTAACTCAAGTGGGCCAACTGCAGGGTGAGAAAGTATAGGTACTTCGAAGGAGCTTCCTTTGCATACCTAGTAAGGTAGCGGCCTTCACAGTACCTTGAACAGGTACCTGAAGTTTCAGCCGCCCAAACCCAAAGGAACAGTCTGACGATCCATTCTCGTACTTCGGTGTCCCTTTGATGTTCCTGCATCTTCGCCCATCACTGCCATCAAAGCTGACCACAGCGCATTGGAGGCAGATGCAGTGGAACGGCTGCGATCATTGTCAACCTGCTGACGAGCCTTCTTTCTATGTTTGTTGATAAAATAACCCTGGTGCCGACTTACTCGCCGTGTTTCTACCCTTGCTCGAGATGATGCATTTCCTATCGACAATAGATGCTCGACTAGGTCATCCCAACACCATCCCGACATAAGCAGTATCGTTGCGAAACCGAAACACAACTGCAATAATGCCTGTCCGGTCTCTTTGGGAGCTTGCTACTGCTGCCTGTTTAAAGAATATCAAGGAACTGCAAGGTGTTGGTGACTACTTACCCTACGAAACTGTTCGGCACATCCTCCTCAAGGTCGACAATGCTTATCAGCTTCGTCAAATTGAGATCAACTCACCGCAAATAGAGGGAGAGACTGGCGAGGTCTGGCTCAAGCTCATCGAACGCGAGTTCCCCCTCGAATACAAGGCGAACGCATACAAACCACAAAACCCGAGCAAATGGTACAAAGTGTGGGAGAAATATAAGAAGGACCATGATATCGCGCTAGAAGAAAGCGAGCGCAAGCTCATGCACAGCCTTGCGAACCTTCAGGAAAACAAGGATAGGAATACCAGTAGGATTGTGGATAGAAAGGACAAGAAATACCTTCCTCGTGAGCCAGGTGGAAAGCGCCATTGGAGCCAACGACAACTACCAAGCAATCTGACCTTTGGAGGCGGCAAGCGGACATCGACGTCCACCGGAGCTGGTGTGATGCGCAAGGTCAGGCGAGAAGTCAAGGAACTGAAATCTATTCACGGCGTATTCTCAAAAACCGGGCGGCGACCCTTAAACCATGGGCAAGTCACAGCGGCGCCACCAGCAATGGTCCACGATTATCGCACAGCAGCCCAGCCGACCTTCCGTTCCAATCCCAAGGAAGCCGTTCCGTCATCGGCTGTGACCGATTACGAGAAACGAGCTGCTTTTATTTCTGATTCTGATGAAGGAGATGATGACGATGAGGTCTTCGATGAGACCAAAAGGCGCCCAAAACCCAAATCATTTGCGAAACCGTTCAAATCAAGCAAGGCGCCCGATGCAATTTCTCCAATGAAGAAGTCAACTAGTAGCGGCGCATCGAATGCAACAGCATCCCCAAGCAGATTGCACGCCGCCCGAACCCCGGCGACTACATCGAGTTCCGGCACCAAGAGAGGCTCTGGTCTCTTGTCTAACAGCTACAATCCGGCGTCCCGCAATACTCTGACGCGAGTGATACCCAAAACAGCCTCAACGACAGCCCCCGGCCCCAAGCCCAGTTCACAGGCAGGGACAGAACCACCACCAAGACCGGCAACCCAACTACCGCGAAAGCAATCATCGCCCCCTCCTAGGTCTGTTGTCGACTCCTCACCACCTCCCTCGACAGTCGCCCCTCAAGGCAGCTCGCAAGGCCCCCTAAGGAAGAGGAAGGCCGTGGATGTCTTCATGCGGCCTCGAAAAAGACCCTAATCAATATCCTTCCGAATTTTCACCAACCACTTATCTCCATATTCAGAAATTTTGGGTTTCAATTACTTGTTCAGGCGTTTTTGTATTTAGCTCAGGGTATTCATTTGCATTAAGTGGTGTCAAGGTAGAAAATCTCTGTAGGACTAGCCGACTGTCTTGATGTATGCAAGAACTTGTTGGTATTGTCTGCTTAGAGCTTGAAGGAATCATAGAAGTGGCAAAAGATGATCAGAAGCTGGAAACGCTTACGACAGAATGGTCCGATCACCAGTAGTCCTGCCTATGCCACCAGTGGAATTCTCTGATATATTGTGTCCGATTACTGGCGGCTCTATATGATACATAGGCAGATCGCACTCTTTCTCTGCTCAATATCAAAGTCCTTCGGTGTACCACATTTCCGAATTCCTGAAGACGTATGAACGCAGCATGGCCGTTGCCGAGATCGGGGGTCAACAGCTGCTCTTTTGACGTGCTGAAGACACGCCGGAGCCGGTGTAAAATGGAGCTCAAGTCTATGGCTTCCTCGTTATACTATTGTCCGCCTCGAAGGGCAAGGACGAGATGCAGCGTGTCTCCGGCGACGAGGTTGTACTCGGCAGCAGTCTTGTCGTCGGTCCTGTTGTAGGATAGATTAGCAAGAAGGTCACTACAAAGAAAGTCTATGCCAATAGGAGGCCTTTTTCCGTAGCTTACATTTGCTTGCCACCGTGAATCAAGCGCTGCTGTACTGGCGGGATACCCTCCTTCTCCTCAACCTTTTCCTTGATCTGCGATACCTGCGCCAACCGTCAGCATGCCAGTGTTTCCACGGAAGGGGCGCATGCGGCGCAGACGCGCATGCGCAACGCAGCTCGTACTTTGTAGTCCATCTCGATGTCCAGCTCGATCTCTTTACCCGTCAACGTTCGGACCCTGTCTTCTGCGTCAGCCTCGAATGGGGCGCGGGGCACAAAGAGCGTCGCCGCAAACGCGCCGCAGCAGCAGCAACAGGAAGCGGCGGGTTTTCAGGACCTACTTGATCAACATGATGGGCTATTCGTGACCGGAAATTGGGCGAGGTGGGTGAGCGAAGGCGGCTGACGCAGCTTTTTTTCGGATGTGAGACTGGGCTGTGCTTGGTGGTAGTCTTGGGCGTCGTGGTTATGCGGAGCTTTCACGAGGCAGGAGGGGATTCTGGGTGCAAGGCTGATGATGACAGAAGGAAGGGAAGTGGGATGTCTGGGCCGTTGGCTGTCCAATCACTGGAGCCTGCGATTTCTCACTAGAGGAACGGGTGGGGTGGCTGAGTGGTGGTTGAAGACGGCCGAAACAAAGCGGCCACAGGGGCCACACATGGGTGCTTTGTACAGGGTCCTCAAGTGAGCACAGTAGCGCCTCAGAACCTGCAAGAAATATTCCCCGTCACGAAGTCACTACAACGACAGCACCACGGCCTCGTCTAATGTATATGCACTGCGGCTTAAAGCGACAAGCGATATTTACATTGGTACTCAGCTATATACAGATTCTTGTTTATGTACGAAAGCACGCGCATAAATCAAATCAAATCAGATGGAAAATCACAAACGAGCAAATTTCTCTTCAAGGCTCTTTCAGTGACCGAGACACCGAAACAAGCAACGAGTCCCTTACCTTTGTCTCTGTGCAGCTGCGCCCTGAAAAAGGGTTCAGATTTGCCTCGAGTCAACCACTTCGATCTGTTCCAGGTCCTGCTTCTTCTCGTAGACAATGCGGTTTTGCTGGCGCTCTGCGAGCACATCATCCAACTTACGTCTCTGGACAAGGGACTGCCAGACGGTCTTGTAGGTTGGCTCTGCGAACAGTCTATCCATATCCTCGAGGGACAAGCCTATGCAGATGTTAGTAGGGTTTTCCATCATAATTTCCAAGTCCAAGATCAACTCACCCTTGGTCTCGGGAATAAAGAACAAGGCCCAGAAGCCCATGATGATCATGAGAGCTCCAAAAAACATGTAGGTGCCGTAGCCCAACGAAGTGATCATGTACGGGGTTGTGCGCGAGATGAGGAAGCTCCAGAACCACTGGTCGGCCGTGGTGATGGCAGTAGCGAACATTCGAATATCTACACAAGTACCTTGTTAGCCTGTTGCTGGTGGACAGCGGAAAGGGTGTGCTGTAGAGGAGCCCGTACCGATGGGGAAAATTTCGGAGCAGTACACCCAGGTGATACCCTGCCAGGTGGCGCAGTAAATGAGACCATACAGGTACACGCAGACTAGAACGGCCTCATGTTAGTTCTGCAGTTGGGAGCACACGCAAGGAACACAATACGGTAACGTACCCATGGCCAAGTATCCCCATCCGCTTTGCGTCGTCTGACCGGCGGCGGCGTTACCTGCGGGATCCGCTTTCATCACATAGCCGCCAATATACCACATGGGGATGGAGCCCACAAAAGCACCCCAAATCAAACCCTTGCGGCGACCGAGTTTCTCCACAAGCCACAGGGAGAAAATGATCATGCCAAGTGTCTTGGCGACACCATAAAAGCCAGTTGCGAAGAGCTTGGTGCTAGTGCCCGTAATGCCCAGAGTTTCGAAAATGCGAGGCGAGTCTAGTTAGGGAGAGGTCAGCTCACCAAATAAGAAATAAACCGTGCCGGCATTCTAGGACCTACAGTAGGTGATGATGTTGACTCCAGTCATGTTTTGGCAGGCCATGAGCAACAGACCGATGCCGATGCGGTTGCGCACACCCTTTTGAAAGAGTCTCTGAATCGAAGCCTTAAATGTCATCCTATTCGCAGTTCGTTCCTCAACCTGTTGCCGGATTTCAGACAGCTCCTCTTGAATATAGGTGCTATCCGCAGGTAGCCCTCTAATTTGCTCGAGCACTTTCAGGGAGTCGTCCCAGCGGTCTTGTCGTGCGAGCCATCTCGGGGATTCGGGACAGAAGAGTATGCCAACGCACAGAAGTACACCGGGGAGCAGCTGCAAGCCAAGCGGTACAATCCATTGTGTTTTGGTCTCGGAGGAGATGGTTCTGTCAACTATGTAGTTGATCTGGGGAAAGTGTGAGTAAAATGATCTTGTGTGAAGCCGTGGGAGAGCTCTTACCCAGAAACCACACATGCCACCGCCTTGGGACGCAATCTAAAACAAGACACATTTAGTATCAGCCACAACGGGAGGATGGAAGGCAGTGTCTCACTTCAAAAAATCCCACGAGGCGACCACGAATTGAAGGCGGAGAGGTTTCAGCAATGTAGACAGGAACAATCAGAGACAGAGCTCCGATGCCAAGACCGGCAATAGCGCGCCCCCCAATAAGAAGACCAATTATTCCATTGGCCGCAGTCATGAGGATGCCGCCTACCATGAAGATGCATGACACGATGAGGATTGCCTTCTTGCGCCCAATCTTCTCAGCAAGAGGAAAGGTACAGAGAGCTCCAAAGAAACAGCCCGCCTGGAAGGTCGAAACGATATTGCCCTGGAGGGTATCAAGCTCATTCCGTGCGGTTTCAAGCAAGCCAAAGTCCCGCTTGAACGAATCAAGGGCCATGGTGCCACCAATGACAGAAGTGTCATATCCAACTAGGCAAATGGTTTAGTTCTCGCCAAGACCGAAACACGAAAAAGGGTTAGAGGGGGGTTGTCAACGTACTGGCAATGGCAGACATGGAGGCGATGATGGCATAGACGTGAATCTTCCAATTCCTCACCTCCTTGGGATCGTTAGTCCCATCGGCGTGAAGATTGAAGCCCATGCTGGGCGAACCAGGCTGAGCCGAGGAAAAAGTGGAATTAGATTGAGAAGGGGTATGTTTTCACTGCCAAGGACTGCGCAACATTGACACCGAGGCCAGCGATGGAGTATCAAATTTCAAAACTGACAAGGCTGCAGGCCAGGGCGTTCGAGGCAGTGCTGCTGACGATGGAGTTGCGATAAGACAAAATAGGGAGTGGGATGCAGTGATCTTTATGAATGTTACGACGGCTGCAAAGCTAGTCTGTACCCTAACATGGTCCCATGCGGGGGACGGTGGAACTTGGAAGGAGATGGCTGATCGTTTTCGCCCCTCCCACATCCCCCATCCCCCATTACCCCAGAGGTCGAAATGGAGGGGGGACCTGGGGTAACGCTTGGGGGGGAGCTAGTAACCCTCACCATTCTAGACTCAATCACCCGCATTTCTCCGACCCTTGGCATGGTTCGATTGTTGCTCGATAGCCGAGATAGCGTGGTTGCATCGGCAAGAAGACAGAAAAGAAAGAAGCAAAGGAAGAACGCTTGGTTGATTCATGACGAGAATGCAAGCCACCGCCATGTCTAAGCCCCTGAGGGGAACCCGAGAAACTGGAACAGGCACGAGAGACGCTGGGGCTAGCAAAGTGTCGATAACCGACGGGAAAAGGAAAAAGGAAGAAGAAAGGGCGTTTCTAGTCAAGATGGCTTGCAAGCCTAACTTACACGATTCATGAACCTTGATGGTTACAGTTGTACAGCACCGCCTTTTCAGGGCCTCAAAGTGCAAACTTTGCGCCTGGCAAGTGCTCAAAAGATGGTTGGCTTCCCAACTAGGCAGTAGGTCGCAAGTAGGCTACGACCAGTTAAGGTTAAAAAAGCTTGTGTCGTTCGGGAACTAAAGAGAAAACTTGGTCTGTGCGCTCCTCTGGCTGCTATCCAGACGTCTCTCATTTGTCCTCCCTACCCTAACCGCCCGCATCCTTATCGAAGAGGGGTTCACTAACTAACGTACACAGCCACGCTCCAAGTGGATCAATATGGAGATTGAGAAGTTGAAATGTCGGTACTTTTTTCTTGTTCAACCTGCCAGACCGTAATATTTTGCATTTCCGACATCGCTGGAGGGTGGGATTGCTGCTGGACCACTGCGACGTGTTCACTGTGCCGAGGGTCCTGCAGCTTTTCCGGTCCCGGTGCGCAAGGCCATACCTATTGAGGTTTAGGTTTCGAACGCCCATCCCATGATCAAGCTTCTGCATCAATGGGGGTTACTTCTGCCAAGCATGCGACCGGGCGATCTCCTCCACCCACAGTACTAGTAAAAACCACACCGTTTGTACGCGCTACAGCTTGCTGGGGACGAGGAACAATACAGGAGCGTTTTGCAAATGACGACCTTTGGCAACGGCACAGCATGCGCCACCAGGATCACTGTCGTGATTGCACTCAAGTTTGACCAATATTTCATGTACCTTTCGTACCGGACAGGGGCACACTCTCTACACGTCATTCAGGAAGGTTGCAAGCATTAGGATGGCTAACATGACCATGAATGCTGCATGTCTTGCTGCCGCCACCCTCCCGTGACATCATCTATGAAAGACAGGCGGCACAAGCCGTCGGCATGTATAATTACCATCTCACACGACTTGATTCGCTCTGTGTTCTGGGGAGCGGTCCGAAGTGCATGGCCTCCTCGAGATGCACTAGCGTCGGTCAACGACCGAGCCTGCAGACTGGCTTGCCACGCTTTTTCCCGCACACCATGAAGAAGCTCTAACACTCTTCTCGGTCAGGTCTCGACCTCAACTGACGATTAGCTATACGTTAAACTCCCGTCAACGGGCATCTTTGGTCTCCGCTTTGTCTGCATAGTATGGACCGGCTACTATCCTCTCCGCACTCCCCCACGCAAGCACAGCCTCAAACGAAAAATCTGAGACGATCACCACATGCAGCTTGGACCTGGCGTTTCCTTGCCCTAGCTTCATCTTGCATCTCGCGCAATGCCCGAAGCGTTTCAGTCCCAAACCTCCAAACAGACTCCAGGAACCCCAAGTTTCTGTGACCATCACCAACATTGTGGATCTATATGACATGCCATAACGCACAACTCATTTGGGAGATGTGGAGTCCCCCTCTTTGCACTGCCTCACTCTAGACCGGCTGAACTGGCCTTTTGCGTGCAATACGTGACTCGAACCTTTTGAAAAATCAATATCTCGTGCGGAGAAGCTCGTGAAATGCCGGCAAGACCCCCAAAAGATCTCACATCAAGGCGCTCAAGGCGCATGATTAGCTTTCCAGATCTTGAGTCTATTGGATGGAGCAGCTCGGTTTCTCGTTGAGTCGTTGAGACAACAAACGCTGCACGGATGGAATCCAATGCACAAGGCGATCCACAAATGGTTTTACATCGCAGTGCACTGCCTCCTCCGGCTATTGAATCGGAGATGATAGATATCGTGATAGACTCGGATTTCGAGAAATAATCGGAAGAGTCGACGTGCTAAACGACCCAACTCGGGCAGTGCTCCTGGTTTACCGAGGCTGTTGATGAGTTGCAAGCTGAGAAAATGGGCAATGGAGTTATACCGGCAAAGCTGAGGTAGTTGTTTAATGGGAGATGGCAAAAGGAGGCTGAGCAGGGCGCGATGACGGTTGCGAGTTGGTGTTGCCACTGCTGCGGGTTCCGAGGACTTACTCAGGCCTCCAACCCACCGGTTCGAGAACCGCTAAGAGGTCAGGAGAGAGATGCTCAGCCACATGCACAGGCGAAAAACTTACGCATGCGCCACAGGCAGACGCAAAGCAACCAGCGAAATGGGCGGCTTTGGTTTTACGCGGCCGCGAAAATCAAAGGCATCAGAGGCGTGCCCTGCCAAGTGCGAGCAGCGATATGACGAGATGTGCAGCAATACATACGGTAAGCGGCAGGAAAACAAGCATTTTCTTGGAGGAAGATTGAAAGTGGATGACGTGACCCACTCAATTTGGGTTACCGCAAATTAAACCTGCAAGTGGTGTCTGCCAAGAGGGACAAAGGGACTCGATTGGACGCCCCCTGTGCCAATGACAAAAGCTAAGCAACCGCTGAGTGGTTCCTGCCAACACAAGGACCGCCAGAGGCTGTTAAGGTTAAAAAGCGGGGCCCGATCATCCTGGTAGCTGCCTGGGATGGTTAGCATCGCACAGTCGTGTTTCGAGCATTTCGGACCCGCCAAGAGCTGCACTGCCTCACTGGAAAACTCATACATATCATGTCCCCAAATCCCTCCATCCCAGTTACCATGTCCTCCCATCAATCAAGCCGCTCTGCACACTCTGGCATGAGCAATACCTGCCATCATCATCATCAGCCGTATCGACATACTCGTCGGCCATCATCCATCTAATTTCGCTTCCTACTTCCGCACCATTCGTACTTTTGTCACAAGAAATTACTGCCATCCCCTAATTCTCCGTTTGCCGTGTCCATCATGGCGGGCGACACCCTTTCACCCGACACCTTAGCGGTGGATACTCGCGGACGCTCCCTCAGCAACGCCGACACCATCAACTCATCGGTATCAAATCCTTTCCTCACGCCCGCTGCCACCAGCACTGCGTCAAGCATTCTAGAGGATCCAGACACAGCACTGCGGCCCGATCCCGGCACCGAGGCCGACTTCCAGGTCGAAAATAACCCATTCGCCTTTTCTCCCGGCCAGTTGAACAAGCTTCTGAACCCAAAGTCCCTATCCGCCTTCAGGGCTCTGGGCGGCCTCCGTGGCATTGCCCACGGCCTCCAAACCGATGTCACCTCCGGTCTCAGCCTCGAGGAGACATCCGCTCCTGGCCGGGTGTCATTCGACGAGGCTGTGAAGGCTGCGGGATCCACCCTCCAGGCATCAGCTCCGGCTTCTTCGGGTGCTGAGCCTTTTGCTGACAGAGCCCGCGTCTACAAGCGTAACGTTCTGCCTGCCAAAAAACCCACCCCCTTATGGAAGTTGATGTGGAATGCCTACAACGACAAAGTCCTCATCCTCCTTACCTTTGCTGCCGTCATCTCCCTGGCCCTAGGTCTCTACGAGACCTTTGGCGCCGAGCATGAGCCTGGTGCCCCCACCCCCGTTGACTGGGTCGAGGGTGTTGCTATTTGCGTTGCCATTATTATTGTCACTCTTGTCGGCTCCGTCAACGACTACCAAAAGGAGCGTGCCTTTGTCAAGCTCAATGCCAAGAAGGAAGATCGTGAGATCAAGGTTATTCGTTCCGGCAAGTCTTTTATGATCAATGTTCACGACATTCTTGTCGGAGATGTCCTCCATCTTGAGCCTGGTGACCTGGTCCCCGTGGATGGTATTTTCATTGAAGGCCATGACCTGAAGTGTGACGAGTCCTCCGCTACTGGAGAGTCTGACGCACTGAAGAAGACTGGTGGTGATGCTGTCATGAGGGCTCTTGAATCCGGCCAGAGCACTAAGAATCTGGACCCCTTTATCATCTCGGGTGCCAAGGTTCTCGAGGGTATGGGCACATTCGTCGTCACCTCTGTTGGTGTCAACAGCAGCTTCGGAAAGATCATGATGTCTGTCCGTACCGACATCGAGGCTACTCCTCTTCAGAAGAAGCTGGAGGGTCTGGCCTTGGCCATTGCCAAGCTCGGAAGTAGCGCTGCTGGCCTTCTTTTTGCTGTTCTTCTGATTCGCTTCCTTGCTGGCCTCTCCGGTAACAACGAGACCCCTTCAGAGAAGGCATCTGACTTCCTTGACATCCTCATTGTCGCTATCACCATTATTGTCGTTGCAGTCCCCGAGGGTCTGCCTCTTGCTGTCACACTTGCTCTTGCTTTCGCTACCACCAGGCTGCTGAAGGAGAACAACTTGGTTCGTGTTCTTCGAGCTTGTGAGACCATGGGTAACGCGACTACGATCTGCTCCGATAAGACGGGTACTCTGGTATGTATCCCACATCACGTTGTATATTCAAGGCAGTTCACTAACGTCTTCCTAGACAACCAACAAGATGACTGTCGTTGCTGGTACTTTTGGAGGCTCCAGCTTCTCCCACGCTGAGACTGAGAAATCCACTACTGGTGAACAAAACATTGCTCAGTGGGCGGCTGATCTCTCGGCCACCACCAGGGATGCCATCGTTCAGTCTGTCGCCATTAATTCCACTGCCTTTGAGGGTGAGGAGGAAGGCAGACATGTCTTCGTCGGCTCCAAGACCGAAACTGCACTGCTTCAGCTGGCCCGAGACCATTTGGGCATGCAGTCAGTCGCTGAGACTCGCACGAACGAGCAAGTTGCCCAGATGTTCCCCTTTGATTCAAGCAAGAAGTGCATGGGTGCTGTGATCAAGCTTCCATCTGGCGGCTACCGCCTCCTTGTCAAGGGTGCTTCTGAAATCCTGCTGGGCTACTGTAACTCCAAGGCTGAGCTCAACAGCCTGACCGCCGAACCCCTCACCAACGCTGATCGAGAGTCGCTGAAGGCTACTATTGAAGCATATGCCAGCCGATCTCTCCGAACCATTGGTCTCGTTTACAAGGACGTGGAGCAGTGGCCTCCTGCCAACGCTAAGGTTGAGGAGGGTCAGGTTGAGTTTGCCTCTCTTCTTCAGGAGCTCGTCTTCCTTGGCGTTGTTGGTATTCAAGACCCTGTCCGTCCCGGTGTTCCTGAGGCTGTCCGCAAGGCCCAGCACGCCGGCGTCACGGTCCGTATGGTTACTGGTGACAATCTTACCACCGCGAAAGCCATCGCTACCGAGTGTGGAATCTACACTGAAGGTGGTGTTGTCATGGAAGGTCCGGTTTTCCGCAAACTCTCTGAGCAAAAGATGAATGAGATCCTTCCCAAGCTGCAGGTTCTTGCTCGTTCTTCGCCTGAGGACAAGCGCATCCTTGTCACTCGTCTCAAGGCACTCGACGAGACTGTCGCGGTCACTGGTGACGGAACTAATGACGCCCCTGCTCTGAAGGCTGCTGACGTCGGATTCTCCATGGGTATCTCTGGTACGGAAGTTGCTAAGGAGGCTTCGGCTATTGTTTTGATGGACGACAACTTCACCTCTATCGTCACGGCGCTCAAGTGGGGTCGTGCTGTCAACGATGCTGTCCAGAAGTTCCTGCAGTTCCAGATCACCGTCAACATTACTGCTGTGCTGTTGGCTTTCATTACTGCCGTGTCTTCATCAAGCATGACACCCGTACTGAAGGCAGTCCAGCTCCTCTGGGTCAACCTCATCATGGATACTTTCGCCGCCTTGGCCCTGGCCACTGACCCCCCAACGGAAAAGATTCTCGACCGTCCTCCTCAGGGCAAGAAGGTGGCTTTGATCACTGTGAACGTAAGTACTAGCACGAAATTCCGCCTTCTCGAACCATTACTGACTCCCGGCCTCGCAGATGTGGAAGATGATTATTGGTCAAGCGATTTTCCAGCTTACCGCCACTCTTATCCTCTACTACGCCGGTCCTGAAATCCTTAACTATGACCGGTCTGACCCAGAGAAGATGCTTGAGCGTGACACCATCATCTTCAACGCCTTCGTATGGATGCAGATCTTCAACGAATTCAACAATCGTCGCCTGGATAACAAGTTCAACATCTTTGAGGGCATTCACCGCAACAAATTTTTCATCTTTATCAACATTCTCATGGTTGGCCTCCAGGTTTTGATCATCTTCGTTGGTTCTCGTGCTTTCCAGATCAAGCCTGGCGGTCTCAACGGGGAGCAGTGGGCTATCTCCGTCATTGTCGCACTCTTCTCGCTGCCTTGGGCCATCGTCATCCGTCTCGTACCGGATGCTCATTTCGCCAAGGTGGCCGGTGTTGTTGGCAAGCCTGTCGTCATTGTATACCGGGCCCTCGGCCGATTCTTTAGCAGAATTGGCGGAGTCTTCAAGAAGAAGAAGAGCAACGACGAGGAGAGCAATGACAGCCAGGAAGAGGTTGTCGAAACTGAGAACAGCAACGAGAAGCAGTCTCCCAGCCCGGCGGCTCCTGCCATCGTTATTAACGCTGGCACCACTGGCCAGGCTTGATTTACTGTTTGAGCGTTCTGTATAGACACGTGTTATGATAGATTTTTGTTTTAGACTTTCACTACTGCATATATTGTACATAAGAGGAACAAGAAGTTGTTACATACGAGAGGGAATCTGGAATATATTTTTTTTTGTCAAGCCACTGTTGTCCGCCTCTGCCTGTGACGTCTTCGAATCGATTGTGTTTGTGAACCTTGAGATACCGCATCAAACTGAAAATGCGCATAAGACTTGAGCGTGCCCGACAAAACTATGGTATTACGAAAGCATTACTTGGTGAATTGAATGGTGAGAGCAGACAGTTGCATGCTTGATCATGTGATCCGTTCATATTTCCTATAATACAGCCCATTTGAGTTGGATAGACATACAGTGGAGAGATTTGCCATCGCCTGTAGCGAGCTCCTTCGAAGGATATTATTCCCCCATCATCCCCCTTTCTTCGTCCCGGCCCTTCTGCTCACTAGCTCTGTTGACACAATGCGCTCTATTTCTTTTCAAGATCCTCAAAGACGTTTAGGCCAAGGCCCTCCGCATCGAGGAGGAGCTTGTTCTTGGAGCCGGACTCGTGCAGCTGCTGGGCGATCAAGCGAGCGTTCTCGATCTTCTTCAGCTCCACGTACGACTTGCTCTTCTTGATGGCGTCGCCAATAAGCTCGGCCGAGCGGGCCTCACCCTGGGAGCGGACGACCATGGCCTGCTTCTCTTGGCGAGCCTTGTCCACGATGAAGGCAGCGCGCTGGGCCTCCTGTTGGGCGACTTGCTTCGCCTCGACGGCAGCGGTGAACTCGGGGGAGAAAGCGAGATGCTAGAGGCGCAGGGAAACTTGAGTTAGTGATCACGGGGCGCACGAAGCTGGACAAAGTTTGTCGTCAGGGTGAAATAGCATGGAACGTACAGTGAGGGAGACATCGTCAAGAACAATGTTGAAGCGGGCGGCTCGGCGGGCCAAGTTCTCGCGCACCAGCTTGGCGACCATCTCTCGCTGGGTGATGAGCTGGCTGGCGTTGAACTGGGCAACGACGCTCTTGAGGACCTCGTTGACGATGGAGGGCAGGACTCGCTCGTCGTAGTCGACGCCGAGAGTGCGGTAGATCTGGGGCAGGGCCTCGACCTTGGGCCGGGACAGGACACGGCAGGTGATGTTGACCATCTGCAGATCCTTGGTGCCCGTCAGGGAGGCGACATTGCGAGGCTTCGCGCGCACGTCGTACACGATGGGGGTCTCGAACCAAGGGATGTTGATGTGCGTGCCTGTAGAGATGGCGGAACCTGTTAGCCTTCCCGCTTCGACTCAGCCAGCCTCTGTATTTTCCCATCCGTGCAAGCGAGCACCAGAGCTCCATACTTCCCGCGTTTTGCGTCTCAATCGGATTGCGTACCTTCATTGTAAATCTCCGGGCTCACACCGGTCGTCCTCCTGTACTTGATGGCACGGTGACCACCGTCGACGTTGAAGAGCGAGTTGGACAGGACGTAGATGCCGCCGAGGAGGACGAAGCCACCAAAAGCGGCGGCACTAGAGCCCCTGGGCATGCGAGGAGGACCGCCTCCGCCGGATCCGTAGCCGCCCTGGGACTGCATCTGGCGCAGGCGGCGCATGGCCTCTTCCTGCCAGTTGTTCTGACCCGACATGGTTGGATGGATTGCGCGGGAGACCCGTTTCGTGCTTGCGTGCGTGGAATGGCGGAAGCGTTCGCGTGTTACTGGGAGGGCAGAAGAGGCTTTCGTGGTCCCGGAGAATGGGATGGGGTTTGGGCGGGCGGGAGAAGGGGAGGGTTGAGATGGTTGTGGCGTTGGGTGGTGGATGGCGGAGGAAGCTCCAAAGCTGCTCTATCCGATGATGGGCTAAAATTTACCCGTTAGGTAAGGCGTCCACAAGGTGACGATGGCATTTGGCGCGGAGGCGCAGGCTGCTGCTGCTGCTGCTGCTGCTGCTACAGCTAAGGTACCTCGTTAGCCTACTAGCTGTCAGAAGGTACGTACGTACGTACCTTAGCTCGCTGAACTTCCCAGAAAACAACCTCCTACCTACCCTGGAGGGCGTTTGCATCTGCCGTGAAATAATAGCATCACCAAGGCACACTTCTTGTGTGTTTGAAGTTTTTTATGAACTACAGGTTTCGTATGGTTATACATAGCCATCGCCGTCAGGAATAGCTAACTCAAGTTTCCCATCCTCCCGGTCCTTCGGAGCTACTGAAACAAACATGTTCTGCTCAGCGTTTCTCTAACAATTCCTCGTCCAAGCACACACATGAGCGCGTTTTGGTGTGGGTGCTTCTGGTTCAAACGGGCAAACTACATTTGCTGGACATCCATTCTCACCCTCTTGGGGTTGGGCGCATACCCCAACGAGCCCTCATTCAGATTCTCCTCCTGGTGATGTTGGTTAGGTTGAGTAATGTGCCTAGGCCCTAGCATAAGTGACTCTGCCAGCTTGGAGCGAGCGAGGTATCGCGCTCGTCTGGATGTAGCCTGCTGCCTGGTCGCGCGACTGACAACATCCGGAACTCCTATCCTTCGCCAGGAGTTTGCGCTCATCAGCATGGGCGAAATGAGAGACGCAATAACGTTGGTCGTTGACATGTAGGCTGGAACGTCGAGGCGGCCATGGCTGAGGCGTAATGGGCCAGGAGGATCCTGGACAACGACTCCATTTGGATTATTGAGTTCGCTTCTGGGCTCGAGCTGTGCAGTTCCCGCTGCTCCCTGTTTTGGAACTCTAGCCGATCCAACAATCTGGTATTCATGTCCAAGGCATGACTCTGCCTTCAGTGCGACAGGAGTATCCGATAGCACGACTGTAGGTCCAAGGTTGTGACTTTTATCAACTTGTCCTTCCTTGCAAAGTGAAGGTGTATCATGTTGGTCTGGCCTCGGTGCAGCGAGTGCTACTGAGCTGGCCATTACTTCAGCGTCGACATACTCGGGCTGAAATTTGGCAGCTTCATGCTCGCGAAAGACAGCAGCAATCCGTTTGCTTGGTGAGTTCTCGGCTTTCACGACAAAGCTCTGGCTATCCTTCTCGCAGTCATGTTCTGGTACAATGATGGGCAGTGCTGCACAAGCTGGGCTCCTTTGTTCCCCATGGTTGACTCTTATGTCGGATGGTTGTCCACTCCCCTGCGTTACGAGGGCCTTGAGGCTTCCCAGCTCTTCTGCCATCTTCACCATGTCGTTGACGACCGCCGAGAATGCGTACTCTTTGTCGGAGCCCTGGAGGTTGCCATTGTCGAAATAGGGCAGCAGGAAGCCGAGGACGCCGGCTAGGAGGCCATCGAGCTTTTCAATTTTCCGTCGGAATCGATCTGCGTCGATGCTGGAGTGGCTCATTCCGCTGATTGAATCCGAAGGGAACGATGCACAAAAGATGTCGAATGCTGGTGCAATATGTGTTCCCGACAGGGCACTGTGTGGTTCTCTTCCGTCAGGCCACCTTACGTATGATGAGAAAGCTCAGAGTTGTGATTCACTTCGGTTGCTCACCAGAGACTACGTGCGGCACGGCATGACAGTTGCTGCCAGAGTTTTCAACCAAGCGTCACGCTGCCAGCTGGTGACCGACTGCCTGGAATCAATCATAAGGTTGAGTTGCCGTGCCTTAAGATGCCTTAGGCGAGACTCGAGGCATGATTCAGCACGATGCTGCTGTGTATTACTGGTATAAGCGACGTGCTCATCATCACTGACTACGTATCCAATCTTTGCAAGGCATGGGACCTTGATCACAAAGGCAGCTCTGGTGGAATTGGACTGCACACAGTTGACACCCCTCAACTGGATGCTACCACCCTTTCCTAATGGTCCTCCAACATTCCTTTTATGAAGAAGGCCGAGGGGATCTATTTCATTCTTTTTGAAAAACTCAAACCCTCACTACAAGCCTTCCGATCTCGTCAGTGTCTCTTCAGACAACCAAAGCTCTATATACCAACGAACAAGGACCCAAAGGGCTGGGTATACAAAATTGGACTTTTTCCAGATTTATTGATTTAATCTCCATCTTCGAGCAGGGAGTAACATAGCAGACAGAACTCAAGGCAGGTCAACAGCCCTCTGCTTCTTCTTTTGCTCCGAGAAGCGACATGAACTGACACTTCGCGCCCAGATGGCCCCTCCCGAACATTCCTCGTGTAGCCCTGGCGATGTCTCGAAAACTGCCCAACGGATCACGAAGAGCATGATAGGACCTGATGAGAATCACGGTATTCCTGACCCTTGTGTTAGTTGTGTGGGAACACTACAGTGAGAGGCAAAGCTCCCCATCTACACTACCATCCCCCGATCTATCTCCAGCGGTTACACTCAACATTGTTAACTCATCAACCACCGATGAGTGGCACGAGGTCGTGACTGATCGGTTGACCATTCCGATCGTGGGCGAATGGGAAATAGAGCTGGATAGTCGCCTAAAGCGTGTTCGCCAGTTGTACTTGTTCTTACATTACGAAAAGCCGAGGACGGCTGGTGGCATGGAGTTAGCCAATCATGTAGCCGAATATTGGTGAGCCGTGAGCGTGGCGTGATTGAATCGGACGCCGAACTCGAGCAAGGTAGGAAACTACACGCATTCTGTGGTGGTCACATCGGCCTCGCCGCCATACTGCCGATGATATGGAGTGATGTGATTGGCTATGGTGACGAAGGCGACAAGAGCATGTTGGACCAGGTCCTGATGGACCAGAGCTTCGAGCTGGCACAAGCGGTGGGCCACATCATTGCCCAGCCCCCAGAAAGCGCCGTGTGGTGCAAGTCCATCTGGGATGTGTTTCCCCGCTCATCAGTGGAAAACAACGTGAGAGGCAGACTGTTCGGGGCTCTGGAGAAGAATCAAGATACCATGGTCGAAGATGAGAGTCAAGCGATCGAGATAATGACGGCGCTATTCGAGAAATGGGGTGAAGGCGGATGCGACTGCGCCAAGGGCCAGGCCGAGGAGCTGCGTGCGACTTGAGCAAGGCACAATTGCGGATAGCACTGAAGCGTGGCAGGGCATGACAAGGATCTTTTCAACACAAAGGCCTAAAGTCCACGCAGACTGAACCAGGGGAGTTTCAAGGCTCTGAATAAAGATTCGGGCCGTTTTGTGCCAACCTCGCTCACTGCAGAACAATAGTGTCGAGGTCAAGGCAGAATAGGCTTGCACTAGACTGATCGTAATGCCGCAATAGTTACTGTATGGCTATCCGTTATAGAAGCAGCGAGCTAGGGTTAATAGAACGTCATTTGCAGCATATGGCCCATTTCCACTGGAAGTCACACAATGGTCGTGTTACTCCGAGTCGACCATGAAACCCTGTCGCCGTTGCTCGGATTCCCAAACAAACCCCAGGGGCTTGGTCAAGCGGGCTACATCAAGTTGAATAAAATCGTGGCCAATCACGCAAGAAATGGCACCGGACAACTTTGTGCGTGCGTTCACAAATACTTCATTTCATATCTGACCTCCCCCCCCCCCTTTCCACTACATTGTGTACATGAAATTGGATCAATATATACGCGCAGTAACAAAGGGAATTCTCCAGACAGTTGTCATGTTATCTCACACTCCTAGTTTGCAAGCGCAATCTGGATCAACTCGGTGCCGATTCTGGGCTTCATAGCGTACCCGTTGAGCATCCGGTAGCCAGCGCTGCAGTTCCTGCCCTCCTCCATCACCGCGTGAACGCCGTCCAGGCACTTGCCTGCCTCCTCCATGGCTGCGCCAGTCGTCACTGTGTCTGCGAGTCGCAGCTCACCGGCCACCTTCTCCATCTCGCACCGGAGCAGCCAACGCTCCCAGCTCCATCCGCCTACGATGCTGCAGGCATTTGCAATTGCATCAGTGCTGCCTGTCAGCATCGCCTCCATCTGGCAAATCTTGACATCTTGGCCTGTGGGGCTCTCCTTCAGTGGCGGCGAAGGGGGCTCCTGGCTTCGCTGGGCTCCGACAGGGAGGCACATCCAGATGCGGCGGACATCCTCGAAGCCGGCGCGAGCAAGGCGGCCGAGCCACATCTTGCTTGGGCTGGGGTCATAGCCCAAGGTCTTGAGAGTGAAGCCAAACTCGACGCTCTTTGCAAGGCCAAGAGGGCCAGCATTCATGATGTCAGAATCAAGAAGGGAAAATTCGAGGTAGCCGCCAGGCTTAAGAACACGCATGCACTCCTTGACGCAGCTCTCCCACTCATCCTCGCCGTTCTCACCAAATAGCTTGAGAACACTGTGGAGCTCTCGAGCGGAGATGAGGTCGAACTGGTTGTCGGCGAAGGGCAGGCGGGTGAGTCGTTCCACAGCTACCAGGCGGTGGTTAGAAGGGCCACGGATGTTGGAGTTGGAGAGCTGGCGAATAGCCTTAGTCGTGACTGTGTAAACCTTAGTGTTGGGGTATTGGAGAGCACAGTGCCACGCCCAGTCGCAGGCAGCTTGGCCGCCGAGGTCGAGGATCCTGACACGGTCCCGCGTAAGACCATCCTCGCCGGGAATCATGCGAGAAAGACGTGCAAGGCGCTTCGTGACAGGTGCGGTGATGAGGCGACCTCCGTTCAGGAACTTCATGGCTGCGACGTGCCATGTGGCAACCATCATCTGGTTCATGGCCTCAAACTCCTTCTCCTTGCGAAGCTTCTCAAAATCATCAAACAGCACATCGTCACCACGAGCAACGTTGGCGCTGAGGCGCTTCTTGGCAGACTGGGGAACGACGCTGAGCTGGTACTTGCCAAGAAGTTGGCTGCGGTGAGCATCACGGAGAGAGACTCTCTGAGCCTGAATAGCCTCGAAGCGGGCATGCTGATGTACAAACACGTCACGCTGCTGAGTGCGGATGATGTAGTCCTGGAAGGCACGATAGTAGGCAGACTCTTGTCGAAGAAGCATGGAAGGAAGACGCTTTGGTGCAGGCGCGGCATTGGTGATGATGTTGGAGAATCGAACTGTCTTCTTCTTGGGCAGTGTTACTTCTTCCACTACGGGCTCTGGTGTCTGAATTTCTTCCTCGTCCAAGTCCTCTGCAATGGTATGCAGAGTGCCGGCGCCTTCACCGTCTCCGAGATCCTCCACACCCTTGAGGTATGCTCGTTGGGCCGACAGCCACAATCCAGTGCGGTCAAGGTTTGTCAAGGTCTCATGTTGCTGTTTGCGCGCGTAGTCGGGATCGTAGTCGATCACGATTTCAGTCGCAGGACCCTCGGCATCAGGAGAGGCCGGTGCTTGATCTGCCTCATCAGAAGAGTTGGAGATATTGTGGTTGATGATAGGTCGGGCGGTGGGCATGTCGTCAGTCAGAAAGTCATCTCGTACCTCGACAACCTGCTCGACTGGGGCGCTGCGGTTGACAGTATTGTCAAAAGTCTTGTAGAAGCCTTCGGCGGAATCTGGTCGCTTTGGAACAGGTGGGATAGAGGAATCCGTGTTCCATGGGCATCGGTAGAACTGCTCCGCGGTTGTCGAAGTTGGAGGAGCCGCATCGTCAGGGGTTCTAGAGGGAAGATGCCATGTAGACCGGGTTCGTGGTGAGAGGGCGGAAAAGAAGCCACCGGGCGAAGGGATATCCAGTCTGGTCAAGCCAGCAAGAGACTGGCGCTTAGAGTTGGACCTGTGCTGGGCGGGTGGGGGACCGAAGCTGGTGATTAGGCGAGGTGGCTGTTGTTGCATCTCTTGGACAGGACGCACGGGTTCGGGGGCGGTCTCGATCAACTGAGAAGGTTGTTCATGAAGACTTTCTTCTCCGCTAGACAAAGCGTGTAGCGTAGCCAATGCGCTGGGCTGCAGCTGGACACCTGCCCATGCCTCGTCTGCTGTCACCTCGTCATTGCCAATAACTGGGGTTGCAGGGGCGCTCATAGCTGCAAGTTGCTCGGAGCTCAAACTCCCATCAAGGGAAGGTGGAGCAGAAATAGTTGGAACCTCGAGCGCCTGCTGCTGGTCCATGAAGTTCATTTGTGCTGGTGACATGGCCAACTTGGCGGACGGAGTAAGCTGCACCGGAGACGTCATCTTCTTGAGCTCGTCAACAGCGGACCAGCGGTCATCAGACGATGGAATGACTAGACGGGCGGGTTGCTTTAGGGATGCCTGGCTCAAAGCTCGGCTCCTCCTCCTCACAGATGAAGCGCGCTGTGGAAGCTTAGAAGTTTCCTCCTCATCCGAGACATCGTAGAGGTCCTCAAACTCAGTATTCTCAGTGAAAACGCTGGCTCGGTTCCAAGGGTTGGAGGATGTCGTCGGAGAGCTGTCGTCGGCTGACGCGGAGGATGGAGAAGATGGCAAGACTGGCGCGGCGAGATAGTGCATCCCTCGAGGTGTAGGGAAGTGATCGCTCAGCGGTGACAACCAAGCCTCGATCTTGAGATGTGAAGTATCTGCGCGCCGTCCCTGGAAACCCATTCTTCCTCGTTGTTGGTATTGTTGTTGTGGGAGGCCATCGTCGCTGTCCTCCTCGATTATGGGATTAAGTGATCGCTTGGGTCTTCGTTCCAGCGAAGACTCTTGGATCTGGTATCGTTGTGTCGTAAAGTGCAAAGACTCAGCCATTTTTGGTATATGCGGTCAGATCCTCCAGGGATCTGTAAAAAGCAAGATATCGGTCAAGTATTAAGAGAGAAATTGGGTTGACTACCAGCGTCGCGAGAATAGAACGTCCCAAGTTGGGTTGAACGACAGGCCGCTTCGATCAACGAAGCCTCTATGCAAACACTACAACAACTTGTATTAAACAAAACGGAGACGAAGGGAATGAAGAGAACAGGTCCAGGACACGCGCGGCCGGAAGGCGCAGTTGGTATTAAGTGCAAAGACAACCTGCATGGATGGGCCCGATGTGAGGTGGGATGGGATGGGCAGCGGCTACAGGATGGGCGCGAGAGTCTCCATGTTAGTGGCCACCGTATGTGCCTCGCATGGGGCGCTGCGGAGAGGTGACGCTATTGCATGGCGTTCACGCAGCGGGCAGCAGAGATAGGACAGAGGAGGGGGGCCCAGACGTGCCGGCGCGTCCAGAACAGGTTGACTGCCTGCACCCAAGAGGAGGAGGTCGGGGCCTAATGCGGTTGAGCTGCATCCAGATGGTGGGAATATTGGAAAGCTGCATCATGGACAAGATCGCAACCAAGGCGCATGCCGATGCCGTGGACCAATCAGCGACCATAGGCTGGTTTCTATAAATTGCAACCGACCAGGCCAAGGCGGTTGCACCATGCATTGAATGGCTGGCGCGCGCGAAGACGGTGCTTGGTGGCCGCTGATTGGACCCGCGGACGACAGGGGTCACGGAACATACTGCCAATTGATGCAGGCGGTGGCTCGCAGGTTGGCGGCTAAGTCTGTTCCTCCGAGGGAGATGTGTCTTCCATTGGCGAAGATAGGGCCTTTTCGCGATGTCAATATGTGTAACCTTGACAAGAACCATTGGGTGGCAAGATGGTTTGACGAAACGGCCACTCCAGCATCTTGGAATCTGCTACAGGAACTGCCAGATTGGCGGCCGCAGCCGTGGCCGACCTAACGCGACAATGCCCACGGCAGTCGACGGGAGGCAGCGTGAGCTGCTGTGACTGGCGGGAATATCAACCACGACCGTTTTATGTGCCGATTCCTTCGCGGCATGCGATGGTGGTGGCGCATGAGGGCTCTCGACTCCCAAGACAGCTTGGTGGGAGGAACCATGTCCTTGGGAACTGGCCCGACTCGACGAGCTGGGAGATTAAAGGCGGTGCAAGTAAGGGGCTGGCGCGAGTCGGCGGTTAAAGAGGTGATGTGATGCCTTGGTGTTTGGTTCTTCCAGAACTCCTCTCAATCAACTCGACTCTCCCTATACTGTACTAGGTACCTTACCTCATGAGGTGGGCAGCTGGGAACATGTCTGCCTTAGGCTGATTGGTGTCGAAATGACCGGCTAAGGCACCTGTTCAACGTAGCTCTTCCACCTAAGGTAGATACCTTACCTGCTACGGTAACTACCTGTTTTCGCCGACGCGGGACCTCCCGGGTAACCTGTTTTTTTTTTTCCAAGGCGGAATCATGCCCTGACGTTGGTGGATGCGAGCCCCTCCATTTCGTTACCCCGCCATGGCCTGCTGCTCCTCTAACTACAGAGCAGAGGTAGCTGGGAGCACGCGTCCCTGCTTGTGAAAGCTTCATCGACACAGAAGTCTGCAGGCATGGCAGACACCGAGCAATCCGAAGCGCCCAAGGAGCCGCAATCCAGGCACGTAGTCTACTGCGGAGGTACGTCCACCACCTCATTGACCGGCTTTCCAACCCCTTCACCTTCGTTCCTATGCATCGTACCCTAGCTAATCACTGCTGGCACGCGCCCTTCAGTCTGCACCCTGCCCCCCGAGGTACGCCGTCATCCTACGAGGAAAGATACAGCCAGGCGGTGGGAGAAGAGTGCCTGGCTCGTTTTCGAGTTCGACTAACCCGGCCAACAAGTAGTATTGCGAGTATGGCGGAACCGTGAAGAAATGCCAGGAATGGCTGGAGAAGAACCAGCCGGAGCTGTACAGCCGAATCTGGTCTGCTGGTATGTTAAAGAAAATCCTCACAGTCATGCAGAACTTGCACCGCTGTTCGTTGACCAAGGCGCCCCTGCTGACCGCTTGTCCCAACGCACAGAAGCGCTCGAGGCCGCAACAGCTTCCTTGTCCGTGGACGCCCAGAAGCGAGCTGCCAAGGACGCCCAGAAGAAGGCTGCCAAAGCCGAGGCCGCCGAGCAGAAGCACGCCGACAAGCTCGCCAGCAGCGTCATCACCATCAAGCGCATCGAGCGAAACAAGAAGAAGTTCGTCACCGCCGTGATAGGCCTGGAGGCGTTCGGGCTCGACCTGAAGAAGGTACCGCAAAAACCATCTCTACAAGGTTTCCGTTGGAGGAACAGCGCAAGGAGGGATGCTAACAGTCTTTGCTAGGTTGCCAAGGACCTGGGAAAGAAATTCGCCACTGGCTCGTCTGTAACCAAGGTTCCCAGTGGCGGTGAGGAGATTGTCGTGCAAGGCGATGTGAGCGACGAGCTGGAGGAGTTTCTACTCGAGAAGTACAAGGAGATACCAGAAGACAACATCGAGCTGGTCGACGATAAGAAGAAGAAGAAGGCAGCAGCAGCATAGGCATGACGACACGCAAATCGAGCAGTCCATTTTGATTCATCAGTTCTTGACAGTGTATATCCGTCCTTACATCTGCAGACCGCTTAAACCAGTCTGAAACACAAACCCATCCAAACTCCAGCTGAGCCACTCCAAGAAACGCCGTCCCAGAATCCAATGCATGTTTCATTCAAGTCATTCATCCCCGCTTGCGCAGGGTTCTTCCAGTGCTTGCTGTCGTGGGAGCCGTCGCTGCTGGTTTCGTCGCAGGCGCCGCCTTTTTTGCACCGACACCAGCAACGCCCTTCCTGATAGATCCCATGACCGTCCTCTTGGCCGCTGAGGCCGCCGTCTTGGAAGTGGCGGTTTTTCGAACCACAGTCCCTGTGCTACCCTCACTGGTCTCGCTGTTGTCACTAACTCTGCGAGCGGTGCGTGTTGCTGGTCGGGAGGGTGGTGCTCTGGGAGCAGCAGGCGCTGCTGCGCGACGCGTCCTTGTCGCTGCAGTTGTCCCACTAGAGCTGGAGCTTGTCGTCGATACTGTTGTCAACTTCCTTGCAGCCCCGTTTCTAGTAGCCTTTGCCTTCTCCACCATGCTCGAAAGAACACTGGTGGCAGCCGCAGAACGAGATATGCCAGTACCCTTCAATGGAGAACCGGGCCGTGCAATTTGCGATTTGGTTGGTGATGCGGGCCTATCCCGATTGGCAAGACGTGAGTTGGATGAGGTGGGAGATAGAACCTGGCCAGGACGGACAGGAGCGGCATCTGTTGCATGGTTTGCTCGTGGCTTCTTCTTCGGACCCTCCATGTTTTCGAAGTCGTTCTCTTTGTCACCCAGGTACTGGTCACTGCACCGAGATTGTCAATTCGAATTCCAAACCTGTCTGCTGATCGCGTCCTGCTCACCTTGTACGCTTCTGAGCACGAGCTGTCCGCGTAGCTTGCGCCTCGCGAGCAGCTTTGGGAGGGCTTGCGCGGTAAATCACATCCTTAACAGGCACTGGTGGAGGGCGTATCGCGGCGGCCTTGCGTTTCTCGTCATCGATGCATTTCTGAAGTAGATCCCCCATCTTGAGTTTGCGAAGAGAAGTTGGTATACGATTAACACGGATTTCTATTCGTGATCGCATTCCCTGGGACTGCAGATGGCACTGCGCCCGGAGTCGCCGAGCGCGTTCGGTTACTGAGGCTGCATGTTAACACAATTTGAAATACATCATTTCCTCGGAAGCTCGCACTTTCTAATTGTAGGTTGTCGATGAGCGCTTGCTTTTGTTGCATACTAAGACCAATCTTCCTCTTCTTGATGGGGCTCCTCTGGTGTGGTGTTGATGGACTGCTAATGTTGTCTACTGCGCTATGCTCATCGGCCGGGGATGCGGACTGGCGAGAGGCGCGTTTCTTTGGGCGCCCGGGAGCCATCTTGAGTTGGGTCGGTAGGCGAAGGACCGGATGCTCGAGAGTGATGTTTCGAAAGCTGGTGAAGGTTGGCGTCGACGCGAGATGGTTGAAAGCTCTATGTCCTGGGCAAGGGTAAGATGGGTGCAAGGTGCTGTAAAGCCCAATGAGTTACGCGCTGTGAGTGGCTCGTTGCATGGGGAAGTAAACAAAAGCTCTAAACTGGGTCATTAGGTAAGCCAAATCGTCCTGACGCAAGGGTTGCACAAGCTCGATCTGGGTAAGTCTCAGTACCTTCCGTGGCAGTGGAAGGCTTTACTGGCCGAGTTGAAATTGATGTACCGGTACTTTCTCTTTCGCAAGCTTGGACGTCAACCTCACCAGGCTGAACTGCCTTACGACACTGAAGCTCATTCGCCGCCAGCCTTCCCTCAAGCACCACGCCCATCCCGTCCATTTCAGCAATACCTGCGCCCAGAACATTGCGCGAGCGCGAGAACGATAAGAAATCAGCCAGAGATACCACAAGAACTTTAAAGCTTTTTTAACCCCCCCGAATAATCCTTCAAAATGGTTCTCGAGGCGGTGATGGTTGTGGTGGACAACAGCGAGAGCAGCCGAAACGGAGACTACCAACCCACTCGATTCGATGCCCAAGTAGACGCCGTCAATGTACTCTTCCAGACTATAACCCAAGGCAACCCCGAGTCGTCGGTCGGACTGATGAGCATGGGCGGCAAGGGCCCCGAGGTCCTCGTCACCCTCACAACAGAGCAAGGCAAGATCTTGGAAGGCTTGCACCGGACGAAGAAGAAGATTGGCGGCTCATCACATCTGAAGACCGGCATCCAAGTGGCTACTGTACGCATTCAGCCGTAGAGGGCCGCCGTTGCTTTTCAAATGCTAACCCATCCATCTAGCTTGCCCTCAAGCATCGACAGAACCGATCCCAGCGCCAGCGAGTAATAGTCTTCATCTGCTCACCAATCGAGGAGCAGGAGAAGGACCTTGTCAGGCTGGCCATGAAGATGAAGAAAAGCAATATCTCGGTCGACTTCGTACTGTTTGGCGACCTGGACGACGATGGCACCCAGAAGAAGCTCCAGGCCTTCAATGATGCCGTCAAGGGCAGCGAGGGCTCCCACCTGGTCGTCATCCCTCCCAGCAGCAAGCTCCTCAGCGATCAGTTGGTTGCCACCCCGATCCTGCTGGGCGAGGGTGCCTCGGGCGCCGGCGGCTCCGGTGGGGTTGGTGGCGGCAACGAGGAGTTCGAGTTCGGCTTCGACCCCGCCATGGAGCCGGAACTCGCCCTGGCGCTGCGCATGAGTATGGAGGAAGAGAAGGCCCGCCAAGAGAAGAGGGCACGCGAGGAGGAGGAAGCCGCTAAGAAGGCCTCGCTCGGAGACGTCAAGGAGGAAGACGAGGCGGGCCAGGGCAGCGGAAGCAAGGGAGACGAAGGGGATAAGAAGCCCGAAGGCGGCGACAGGATGGACACTTCATAATTGCTTTGCCAATCCTAGATGTCTAAGCAATTCTGTATATTAGACGGTCCCAGAGGGTTATAGAACGAGCCACATGCCCTTCTACCGCATACTCATCAAATTCATGAATGCTTTCTTATTCGAGCTCAGCTCAAAAGAATCTCTACTGCTCCTCCTCGCCTACATAAGTCTCTCTTTCCCGTCGGTTCCCTGATCACCGATTGTTGATTTCTCTAATGTAAGAGTGGAGTTTGCGATCGAATATGTCGCAGCGTATAGGCATTTCCAGTGAGTAAAAGGGGTTCTTCATGACATAGTCCGCATAAAGATCGTAAATTTTGCGCAGGGTCACGTCGACGTTGGTCTGCGTCGTGTCCGTGAAGAGTAGGAATTTAACGCCGGTCATGGTGTTGAAGCACTGCATCCGGAAGTTTTCCGTCTCCAGAACCTCGAGGCCAGATGGCGGCTCAGGCCTGTTGCCTTCTGGAGGGTTTGTGGCGCGGATGGGATTGAGCCGCGCGGTGATGGCGTGGACGCTGCAGTTGGTTTGAGTCAACAACTGACCGCTAGATTGGAGCAAGACCGCATAGGCATGGATAGAACAACGACCAGCAAGAGAGCTTACCCGTGAAAAGTTCCAGCTAGCACCAGGTAGTCATTTGTGCTGATTTGATTTAGGCTCCCTTCATGGAAGACCTTGTTAAAGACCAAGCCGCCGGCCTTGTTGATGATGATGAGAGCGAAGACAGTCCTGGGACCTGGTCAGAGATAGGCACAGTGACGACCAAAAAAGGAGACATACATGATTTAAGCCGACCGAGAGCGCGAGGGTGTGCGCAAGGCCCAGTATAGCGGAATGAGTGAGGCCCTGAAGGCTCAAGGTCTGGACAAGAGACTCATGAAACTCGGGTGAACAGGAGCTGGGGCTTGTGCCCACGGCTGGGCTATCCGTGTTGTAAGATGCGGGTCCGGAGTGCTCTGAAAGATTGCCACTCATAAGCCCATGATCGAAGCGCTGATTGGGGCTATGCGGCGTTACTGTGAGGGATGATATTGAAGATACCAAGACCCCTGATGTGAGCTTTCGTGCACTTTCAAGTCACTTGGCTTAGGCACAGCATAGGTAAGTGAATTGCGCCAAACCGCTGGCGCAGCAAACGAGGTACCTTCGAGGTACCCCGGAATCTTGATGCGACCCACTAAAATTGGCAGATTGAAAGGTACCTCGCAAGGTTCTTCAGTCGCTTGAACTGACCTTGCTAGCAACCAAGTTAGCCTTTTTGTTTGGAGCCTCAAACCAAACCCCAGACTCTCGCATCGCCAACCCTTGAATCGTTCCCACAGCAGGCCTCAGCCCCGGTGTCTTCCCGAATCAGAGACAGAACAGGATACGAACGTCCGGCCTTCGACGCCAGTAACGTGCGACCTTCCGAGACCGCGCGCTGCCGTTGCGGAGCGCCCAACACAACGGACCCTCGCACGTCACGAACAGGAGGCCATTCACCGCAATCATGTCCAACCGCATGTCGCGTCCGAAGCCGGCGCCCCCGGGCAACGAGGAGGCTTCAAACTCGCTCAACCTCGGCGAGTTCCAGAACGTCGACACCCTGACGCTCTCCGAGGCCGCACTGGTCCTCAACGCCCTGGTGACGAAGCGACGAAACGACCGGAAAAACGTGAACGAAACCGAGTACGCCCCAGCCTCTCCCTGTTAGATGTGCATCCTTTGCGATGGGCACCATGTGTCAGACCCTTCTTGCTGACCAGTGTTGCCGTGTCCAGAATGCTCAACCAGACGCTTAACTACCTGGATCACTTCGCGCGGTTCACCCGGAAGGAGAACGTCGAGGCCGTCGAACGCTTGCTGAGCGCGCACAAGGACCTGGCCAAGTTTGAGCGGGCGCAGCTCGGTATGTGCTCGAGCTAGATACGCCGTCCCTGGTGCCTTGTTAGGAGCTGACCATGATGTACCAGGCTCGTTATGCTGCAACGACGCCGACGAAGCCAAGACGCTCATCCCGTCTTTGGCAGACAAGATCACAGATGAGGATCTGCAGGAGCTTCTCGACGAGATCCAGAAGCTCCAGAACCGATGAGACATGAATTTCCGTTTTGATTGACCATTTTCTGAATATTCGCTTTGCGAAATGTATTGGCAGCTACTTGCGCCGGAAGCCAAAGTTTGGAACGGAGAAGAAAAAAAAAAAGAAGATTCGGATCAGAGAGGACGGACTTTGTATTCTGGGGCATTCTAGGCGTATGGAGCGTGGATCATTTGACCAACTATCAAGGAAAGAAAAGATAACGTCTGTGAGAGTAGGTGAGAATCAAATACCCCTTTCTATTTGGGATTACATCCTGCCAGCGGGACTTGCCAGCTTGCTTCAATGGATCTGTTGCAATCCTCCTAAAACCCCGTTGCTGTTCGTCCGGCCCGAGGCAATGCGCAAGGGCGACGCAGCGACAACTGACGGCCATGATCGTGTGTACTAATTATGGTAATGTCTTGCGAATACAAGAAGGAACAAATGTTGCCGAGATTTGCACTGCAGACATGCCCTCCGCGATTCGTCCCCAACTCTCCCAATTTTATTTGCCTTCGATTTCCTTGTCAACCACTGCCCACCTCTCTGTACTGATTCCAATGATTGATGTACGCAGGTCTGCCGCCCTGGTTGCCCAACGTGTTGAGGGTAGCTCGGGGATCGGCCGCCATCGGGGGCTCTGTAGCTCTCGTCTGAGCCTCAGTAGGGCGCCCAAATGTTGCATCTACAGCTGGGCTCGGCGACGCAACGCTGATGGCGGGGAGCTCGATGGGCGCGGTGCTGGTAGCATCCATTTCGTACGTGTTGTTTGGTGCTCGGTAAGGGTCGTCAGGTTCATCGGCGCGGCCTGGTAATGTGTTAGAGATTTGAAGATCCGGAAAAGTGCTTTCCGGGGGAAACAGAAAGAGTGCAATGCTGACTGACCTCCAAATGGAGCGAAAGGATCGGTATAACCCTGCGTGCCTGTGGTCTGCGCAGATACGGGTTGAGGAAAATGCTTATCCTCTACCAGGTCGTCTCTTGCTGAGCTGTCACGACGCTCCGACATGAATCTCTGTTGGCGGGAGGCTTTGCTATGACGCCGAACAATGAAAATAGCCCCCAGCAGCATGATGAGAAGCACAGCACCTCCGACAGCAACACCAATGATGGCTCCGATGGACAATGGACTGCTCGTATTTGTTGGCACAGGGCTGGTGGATGCTGTTGGGGTGGGAATACGTGAGCTTGAAACAACACGGCCGCTGTCACTTGGCCAAGTTGTCGACGTGTCGGCGACAGGAGTAGACTCAGTGGGGGTTGATGGCGGTGACGAAGGCCTTTCCGTGACGATCATTGTGTGCCTGGTCACCGTGATGACCTCGTTGTTGGGGATCGTATGTGTTATGCCCGAGTCTGTCTTGACGGTACTCGCATGCTCAACGGCCGACGGATCTCGCTCGTCTTCATCAGGGTCTTTGAGGCTGCCATCTTGGGAATCATCTACAATCGCTCTTGGGCATCTGTGCAAGCGACAAGGGTCCTCGGAACAGCAACCTATGAAGCTGGTTGCGTCGCAGATGTAGAGTCTCTCGCCAGATGGGCAGCGGCTGATCCGGGATAGGAGGCCTTTCAAGTTCATCGTGGACCGTTAAAGAATAACCGGGGAGCAAGAGTTAGGGCAGGGGCCGGGGTAGGCACACCGGAGGGTGCTAGGTCTGAGGGTGCTAGGAGCGTTTTAGGTGGAAGAAGGGAAAATACTGCGCGATGACAGTGAACAAGAATCCAGAAGAGTGGGATGAGGCGGAGGGAAGTGGTGGGCGCGAACGACTCGAGCTTGCGTACATCCAGAGCGAGGCCTGCCACTGAAGAAGGGCTGGGTTCGCCCATGCCAACATGAAGGAGAGAAAGCAGAGCTGGGTTGGAGCAAACGGGGGTTGCCGACTGCCACAGAAAACGAGCAGCACCTTTAGGTTGATGAAGTTGAAGAGTTTGTCAGAGGCTCGTCAGGGCACAAGAAGTCACTACCTTACCTTATCAGCATCTGACCAAGAATTGGGGGTCGGCCGTCGTGGCAGCTGGCAGCAGGACCGCGCAGAGCTGCCGACCTGAGCAAATGGGGCAGGGCAAACCTCCAAAATACAACAATAGTCGATTGTTCGCCCACAAAGGCAGCTCGATGTTGGCAGCCGGTAAGCAGTGGCATCTGGTTTCTATTTTGGACTATATGCTGTGCCGTGGGTGTTGGATTCGGACTGCTATGTAAACGCAGCCTTTCCATAGCCGATCCTTGCGGACTCTCTCCTGAAATGAACGTGGTAGAGCGACACACAGACAATCTCCCTCCCATGCTGCTTGCCAGCAAGCTGAGGTCGGCTTGAACATGCGATTCGTCGTCTGCTACGTTACTAGAATCTTGCCGTGCGTAGCCACATTTGTGCAACTTTTGGACGCGTTCCTGTGCGACCTTGAAAACGGCCCGGACTTTGTTCACGGCAGCGTCTGCTGGCCGCTCGTTCTGATTCGGCCCGGCGTGGCCCCAAGCAGCCGTCAACAGGAACCTTGTCATCCAGTGCTCGAAGGGTGCAGTAGGAGGTAAGTCAGAGCCCGCGTTGAAGTTAAGTAGATTGCAGGGAGGGTTTTATCTTTCGTATAGGTTTAAGCGGTATCGTCTTATACTCGATGTCCAATGCAGTACGTATATCTCTTTCTTCTGAGCTTGTTCAAACATAGGTACTTGTGTTCCATCATGGCCGTCAGCGTTTCCTTAAGACGCTTTGTATTCTTTCCGTATCCTTTCTCTCTTCGTGCCCTATGCCAGATCATTGCAAATGGTCGTCTCAAGGCTGTTGGCTGCGTGGCATCACATCGTCCCGTGTGCTCGGCTTGACTGCTTGGATAATGCTCTGATATCCTAGTTTTGAAAACCATGACCCAGGTAAATTTCAAGAGTCACCAGCAGAATGAGATTTGGGAACGTTGTGAGAAAGCGCAAGCCCAAAACGCCAATATAATTCATACTAGTCACGCACAAATCTGCCGTGATGATCCAGTTTGCCTCGTCAGGGATTACAAGACATGTGCTCTTCTATATCGAAACCCGCTTACAACTTTTCCAGCAAGATCTTGCTGCCAGCATTACCAACAGCCTTCTCTACCTTCTTCTTATCCTTCTTGCCTCCCTTTTGGGGAGCAGCGCTCTGCTCCTTGGCCTCCTTGGCCTCCTTGGCCGTCTTCTGCTCCGCTGTCTCTTCTGTGGCCGCCTTTTGGAGCGCCTTCTTCTCCTTCTTCAGCTTCTTCTTCAGGTCGTCAAGCTCGCTGAAATCACTGGCCTCGGTAAGTGCCACGACAACGAATGAGCTAGGACCAGTGGCCCAGTCAATAATGTAGTCTTTGATGACGGGATACAAGATGTCCGAGAAGCCCAAAGGCGGGTCGACAGGAATGATCTTGCCGGCAGCCTTGTCGTATTTGCCTCCTTGGATCAACGACTTCAGCATGCGGCCGCCAAATGACGTACTGGAGATGTGCTGACGAGGTTGCAGGTCACCCTCCTCAGGCTCTTGCTTCGGGTCACCACTGGCTGACTCCGCGATAGCCTCAAGAGCTTTGCTCTTATCACCCACGCCCGACAGGAGAACATCGCCGACAAACTGGCAACCGAAGGCACTAGAAACGAGCTCCGCAGGGGCAGCGGCGATCGCTGCAATCAAGGGAGGTGACACAGAAGCAATCAATTCATCGCGACGGACATCCTCATCCTTCTTACTGGTGGTCTTGCGGATTTCCCGAACTTGCTCCAGAACCTCGAGGTCAAAGGCATGGCTCGCGGGGAAGAGAGACTTCGAAAGGCCCTCGAACAAGTACAAGAAAGTCGTCCTAGCATTGGGGTTGTTGGCGGATCCGACCACGTTCTGAGCAATCTCCTCTTCCTTTTCGCCGAGCAATTCGGGGAAAATCGATTTCGCCGTGAGCTTCGTGTCGTCAATCACATCATACGCCGTGAGAATGATTACGTGGGCAAATGCGTCACCAGACATCAGCAAAAAGGTATCCTTGTACGTCTTCAGAAGCTGCTTCCTGTCCTTGGAGGTGCCATGAGCCAACAGGAGGCAGCTCAGCCGGGCACCTGAGCGCGTGAAAGCCAGGTTTTTTACCAAGTCGCCGCTTTCGTCGCCCTTGATGAGCTCAAAGAACTCAGTGAACTCCTCCTTTCCAGGCTCTGTGTTCAGGAAGTAGTGGAGCATGGCGTCGTGAAGCATGGTGAAGCCGGTCATTCGCTTCTGGATCAGAGTGTTGATCATGTCCAGGAGGCTCTTCATGATAGGTCCTCGCTTGTTGGGCTCGTTGGCGAGGATTTGCTTGAGATCGGCTGTGGGCTTGGCGTCCTTGGTCAACTCATGGAGGGAAAACTCAGGTCCGTACCACTCGCGCAAAAGGCACGCCTTCTGCTCCTTGGTCGCCACAGTACGGTAGATATCATCCAGAATCCAGGAGGCTTCGGGATGGTTGATCATCTTTCGTACCCGTCCGTAAAACTCAGGGATGATGGTGTTGCGGATCTCCTCATCGTTCTGGACCAGCAGCTTGCCAATCAAAAACTTTGCGTAGCGACTCTCCGCGAGTTGTGCATAGGCGCCCTTCAGCTCTGCCGTGATCTGTTTGCGCTGCTCCGGTGTCGAGTACTTGATTGCGGTCTGCACTGCTCGCACAGCGTCGTGCTTGAGCACAAAGTCCTTGATGCGACCTGTGATAATGCCGAAGAGCTCATCGACCAACTTCTGCCTCTCCTCCTTCTCGACACGAGACTTGATGCGCAGCCGCTCCCAAATCTTCTTGGTACGGTGGACTTCGTCGGCAAGTGGCTTCGCAGCCTTTCGTTCCTGAGCCAATTGCTTTTGCTTGGCATGGGACTCGCGCGAACTTTGACCCTGAGCTGCGGTGGAATTAGCAAACTAGGGAACAATAAGGTGGCTTTCGTACATACGTCGCTCAAAGTTCTTTCCATCGTTGTTTCCTTTGGAGAGATTCCGGCGTCTGTCTTCGTGAAGCTTCACACCGCCATCATCAGAGTCGGAAAAGGATTCGAAGTCGTCGGCCTCCTCCTCCTCGGGTTCCTCTCGGCTTTTCTTGCTCTCAATGCGAGCTTTCTTGGGAGTTCCGTCGGCCTTGCTCTTGGAACTGGGTGCCGATTTCCTCTTGCCGCCGACCGCAGCGCTTTTGGTGGCCATGTTTGCGGGTTGTGGTTGATACCCTGCGTATGTGTGATGGGGAGTAGGACGACGAGGAAGCGGAAATTCAGCGGTATCGACGTTCGCCCGATAAACGAAAATCCTCCAAATTTTTTGTAAATCTGCCGGGCGGTGAAAGCCAGTCTATTCCTAAAATGGTGGAAAGGACCCCGCGGTGGAGGGATGTCCCCACTTTGCAGTTACCTACGGGAACACAGCAGTAGACGTCCTGCAAGCTGCGTCTATGAGTCCAGCCAAGTCCGGCATATAATTATCTCTTTACAAGTAGAGCTAGCCCGCGCACCCTTGCTTTGTCGAAGACGTCGGACATCTCATTCACCTCATAGCTCTTGGGAATTTCTTTCGCAATGGGTCGTGAGGAGCAGGTCGAAGAGCGCGAGGTGCTCGAGTCCATCTTCCCAGAAGAAATCACAGGTATTTACACCAATTGCGCATATCAGGTGCAGCCTTTCTGATGAAACAACCAGACATTTCCGATACCGAATTCAGGATATTAATCAAATTGGATATCCCCGGCGAGGAAGATCTTGACGACTCAGAGAAGCCCTCGTTTTTTCTACAAGTCCGGTACCCGGAAGATTACCCGGACAAGGCGCCGCACCTCGACATCCTCGCTCCTCCCAATGCTCCTGCGCACGAACACTTCAACATTTCCGATGATCGCGAGAGCCTGCTAGAAGGCCTCTCGGAGACGATCGAAGAGAATATTGGCATAGCCATGGTCTTTACGCTTGTCTCGGCGCTGAAAGAAGCGGCCGAGCAGCTCGTCCAGGACAGGAAGGATGCCGAGGAGAAGGCGCACGAGGAGGCCGTGCTCGCCGCGGAGAGGGAAGAGAACAAGAAGTTCCAGGGCACACCCGTCACACCGGAGACATTCCTGAAATGGCGCGACGACTTCCTGAGGGAGATGGAGGAGCAGAGGGTGCGCGAGGAGGAGGAGAGGCTGGCCGAGCTGAAGAGGGCCAAGGTAAAAGAGCCCATCAAGCTAACCGGCAAGCAGCTCTGGGAGAGAGGTCTGGCCGGCAAGGGCGATGAAGGCGACGAGGAAGACGGTGTGCCTACGGAAGGCGTGGAGAATCTTTCTGTCCAGGCATAACGGTAGGTACGGCTATACGAGAGATAGTGCATTGCGTGGAGTCATTGGCTATATATGGACAGTGCGCAAGTCACGTTTGATCCGAGTCAGGGTGTGATGAGAGATTGCGCCCTCATCAGACTACGATTGACAGACATTAGTCGAAATGGGGGTCTCTTGAGCAGAGATCGACGTGGCACGATGTCAGCCTTTGTAGAAGCCCAGGCGATTACATGATAGGTAATTCGTCAATATAAGGGAACGTAACTACGTAAATCAAACATAGAACACCATCGTTCTACGAGTCATCCCCCATTTCAACGCCGTCTAATGCCTTTTCAAGTCTTTCATTGCTTTTGGGAAACCCTCTCACGCCGTCGCGATTTTTTTTTAATCCTTCATCTCCTCGTCATCGTCCTCTTCATCGCCGCTCGCATCTTCCCAGTCCTCGTCTTCGCCTTCCGGAGGCTCGCCCAACTCCTTGGTGATGGCCTGCAGGAGCTCCACGGCGTGCTCGCCCAACCGCTCGTCCTCGTACTCCTGCAGCTCGTAGAGCTTGAGGCACGTGGACAGCCAGCGCCGCGACGAGCCCCAGATTGCCTTCCACTCCTCCTTGTCGGCGCCGTTCTCTTGCGGGTTCGCCTTGCCGTCACGAAGCTTCTCGCCCATGATGAAGAGGCACCAGCCGCCAAGGTACCAAGCCTCCACACTCTGGTCGTCGTCGGTGACGAGGCGCTGCAGTACCTTGAGAGCCTCCTCCTCAAGTTCGACCTCGAGAAGTAAACGAGCGAGGCCGATCCGGGTGGGAAACTCGGGAACGGCGGGGTGCTCAGGGGGTAGGTCTTGCCACAGCTCCAAGCTACGCTTCAGCGCACCCTTTGCCTCGTCAACCTTCTCTTGGGAAATACGTACGTTGGCAACCGTCTGCCAGGTCTCGGCGGCATTCGGGGCGATCAACATGGCTTCGGTAATAAGCGCCTCGCAGCGCTGCTCGGCATCCTCCTCCCACGACAGGTCAGTCATGTAGACCTCGGCAACCGCGCAGAGCACGCCACCCAATTTGTGCTGCTTTTCTTCCAAGCCGCTCTGCTGCTCGGGGGTCTTTGTCGCAATCTCTGATAGAGCCTGGATTTGCTTGCGCAGCGGA
>PXOD01000043.1:0-38817 GCA_003012165.1 Paramyrothecium roridum | reverse complement strand
TTTTTTTTTTTTTCTTTCTTCTTTCTTCTTCTCTTTCTTTCTTTTTTCTTTTTCATTTTTGTCATCGCAGCCATTCTAGTAAATACCGGAACGATGGGAATGATGAGCCGTTGAAGGAAGAAACGTGAAGGCATCAAGTTTTAGGAGCAGATTCGTATCTTTACGACTACTAAGAAGTGAGATAGTCGGAACTGGAAATGATTCCAAATTTGCAAGCCAACATAAGTAAATGATGTTTACCACCCAAGCAGTGGCTCTAGAACTTCAATTGAGCCTTTCTCACAGAAACCCATATCGTTCCTGTCAATAATCCGTCCCTTGTTAATGAGGAGCAGCCATGTCGAGCGATTCCAGTTCTGGTTGTACTCAGAATGTTACTCAGGTTGGTTTTCTTGCAAATTTGGGAGTTGTTCGTTGGTAGGGAGCAAAATAGAGGAAACAACAGCGCTTCCAAGCGAGCAGATAACCCAAACAACGGTGAGAGGTCCCAGGTGAGGGAGACAAAAGCTGGGCCAAGTCAGCTTTGATGACCAGACAGTGAAGGCATCACTTACCTTTTCGAGCTGATATTCACAAAACCAACCCAGAAGAGCCACTGCGAGACCCAAAAGAAAAACATCACCATGACTGTGACGAGGGAGAGGTTTGTAAACGATGTTGCAGAGATCCGATGGCGTTCGTGCATTGACCCCAGCGTCCCATAAGTGGGTGACTTTCTTGTTCGGCCAACAAGTGGTGATCTTTCTCCAGAAATTCCCCTGACATTCCAGCATTCATCGAATTGTTTTGATATCCATGCGCTCGACTCTTTGAACATACTTCTTAGCAGCATAGCAATTTCCAAAGATATTCGGTTGCTCCTACGGTATTTTCGTACTTCTGCGCGAGAAGACCTTCTCAAGTTGCTCATCAAATGCATGACCCGTGCAATTAGTATGAATGGCAACGAGAAGGTAAGTGCCCACAAGAGAGCTCCGTAATACATCATCTTGGCGAATCGACCATTCTCCGCGTGTTCCAGCTCTCCGAGATAGAAGTTATGCTTGATGCCGTAATTGACCGTCATAAGCATTGGATAGAGAGACAGAGATTGAAGTATGACTTCTGCTAACAAGAAAGACAAGATAGCATATAACCTTCCTCCCTTCGGTTGTTGGAACCGAGCCAGCAACATAACTAGCCAACCAAGTCGAGGTATTGTACACCAGAGGAGCACGAGTTCGAGTACATGGATATTCTCATAAGCAAGTGTCCGCTGGACCAGGGAAGCGTTCAGAAAATTCGCAAAAAGTTGAAAAGCGGCATTGAAAAGTCCAATCAAGACCCACCCAAAAGGACGAGCTGGCGGGGAAAAAGTATAAAGCATCTCATTGAGTTTCTTTTGCTTGCCAAAGCATAGAGCAAGAAACGCAGCCGCGTTGACCACAGCAATGCTTGCCAGTTGCCCTTGCGTCGAGACGCATTGAGTTCTTTCAATCTCAGATCTTTTAGAAGATGGCCTAAGTACGCATGACCGAGGAATCATGTCGACAGGAAATGGCGTGGCAAGTCGACGCCAGTCACTTGGGAAGCCATGCCAGTCTTTCTCGCCACCGCAAAGATCGTGCAGCCACTCGACGTAGTCTATTCGGGTTTCGAAGACATGGCATGAACCTTTACAGGAATCGTAGGTGATGTTATGGCAGAAGCAAGCCCTATCAACTGTGCGCTGGATCTTACAGTAGCCGTCAGAGTCGCGCTCGCAAGCATCGGTTGCACATTGACTGAAGAGCGAGGTAATCTGGGTTGGTACGTCCACTAAACACTGTGGCCATTGCCAATCACCGATCGGGATGTATCCAGACTCAATGGTTTTGAGTCCTTCAATCCAGTTTGATGGTAAGGAGGACAGGCCGCACGTTGCACTCAGCCAGAGCCGTTCCCGCGTCAGATCCAGTTGCCCTGACTCTGAACATGATTCCCGTTTCCAGTTTTCATTGAAGTTTCTGCAAAAGCATTCCTTGTCAAAGTATTCACCATCGTTGATATGAATGCCAGTGAGGTCGTATCCGGTCGTCGCGTAGCCCAAGGCGATCATGGATCTCATTGACTCACTGTACTCCCAAGAACGCAGAGTATTGCCGGTTCTCTGTGTGGTGCCTGTGAAAATACAGGAGCTTATCACATGTCGAATTGGCTCCATTGACGGGTAGGATGCAGAGTTCTCTAAGCATTTTGGTGCCTTGTCGAAGACATGCATGTCTGCATATCCTCTAGAGAGCAAAATTGGGGACAAGTTGTGAAGTTCGGCAGCGTCCCCTACATCCACGAGCCATGTGCGACCGGTAGCATCGCTGATCCAGTGATAAAGCTGTGCTTTCGCGAGTACTGATCTGCTGCAATATGGTAGATAGACTCTAACAACTTCAGGAGGGAATTCAACGCTAAGACAGCTGAGCTGGGTCAGCCATTGATGGTGAGTGCAGATGATGCCAAAGTGCGAAGTGCATCGTTTGGAAGTGCACTTTGTCATGGCGCTCAACCAAGTTGACTGGTCCTGCTGAGCAACGCACTGTGGCATAGGGACCAAGTCCTCAGGATTGATCCAACCATCGAAGTTAGCTAGTGCTCTTGCGTAATCGCGATCATGAGTTGTCCTGTCTAAAGTGCTGATCGGGTCCTGGTTATCTGCTCGCACGCCATCAAGGTCGTCAGGACAGGAAGCAACCAGCCCTGAAACCCCAACAGTCAGCAACAAGCGACACAAGTTGCTCCTTATTTTCATCGTGCTTAACATGAACTTGTTTGTGGTTTCTCGACAGGAGTAAGCAGGAGGTTGCTGCCGCGCTCTACGGGGTGGAATTTATGCTTTTGGAGGCCTACCACAATGACTCCCAGGTGCGGGGAAAGGGGTCGACTGAGACATTCCTACTGATGCGATGACTTAACGCCATATTTTTGGTTCTTTGGTCCTCCTCATACAAAGTTTTGTTGAAATGGTAGTCGAGGAGATCGGACACGCGACCATGTAGAGGTTAAGTAGCCATTACAATACCAACAACATTGCATTGTTCACTGTTCACCCAAGACGTTGCTTCGCAGCTTGTCAATGACTGCGATACCAGTTGTGTATTAATTCTGCTGTAACTACCTACAGGCGTCCATCTCTGGTGGTGTTCCGAGTCAGGCATAGGAATCAATGACTCTTCTGCTCTTTACCGTTATGGACACTGTCCAACAGTAGCCCTGAACGCTGGTAAGACCTTCGGGATTGCGAAGGCATATCAGACATTATCACAGCTCGGAATCAGTTCAGAGATGCGCGACTCCACTGTAATGGATTCATCATCATTCACAATGAAGCGCCCATTACCAACAAAAACCTTGTGTTCGAGGTGCTTATACTTCGAATCGCCAACATCAAAGGTATGCACCGTAGCTGCCCATATCGTTAGTAAAATTTGTTCATGAAGAGGCGGTTAAAAACCTGTAATACTAACAAGAAATGCCAAATGGGAATGCTTTTGGCTCGCGTTTTCCAGACCACATGTCATGCACCGGCTGACTGAACTGTGCGACTCCGGTATACTGCGAGTGAATAATCTGTGACTTCAATTAGAGTAGAACTGTCGGCTCATGCTTAGTATGACCTACCACATCGTCTTTAGTCCTGGGGCCTTAAAGTTAGCTGCAGTCATCGTCACCTTCAGCTTCTTTACTCACTTAATAATAAGTTTCAGGTTCGGACGCGCATGCTCCTTGTTAGGGTCGTTGATCAGCCAGTCTGCGCCGTAAATTACATCGCCTTCAACGATATCGTCGTAACCAGGCGCGGTTTCAAGGGTGCCAGTCGATGTTTCCTGTGTGTTCTTATGTTAATTATGCTTGATCTTCAACAGTGCCATCAAATTGACGAACCACATGGGTTAGCGCTGTTCCATTTGCAATAACCCCTGTGCATGGCTCATGGTTAGCGCTTCAGCTCAATATCTGTCATTAACCAGTAGTGGTAAGCTCCTGCAGCGAAATCCCTTACCAATAGGGTTCACGGTGCTTAAATTGATCTAAATTACTCTTTAGTCATTGTTTTGATATCGATGCCAACGATGCATACCTTGAGAATATATGCTGGCTTTAATCGTGGATAGCCTGGTAGTTGTTTGATCTCTGGCTCTCTCGAGAGGGATGTCAGCAGCTTGAGTTCGCTCATTGTAAAAAAATAGGCTGATAAAGGCTTTTTAAAGGTTCAAGAGTAATGACAGATTAGCACTGCTTGTCGCCAGTGAGTGGTTGGTGTTTTGAATAATGAGACGGTTCTTGTTTGCTTGCGCGTAGTGTGTGCATTCGAAGAAATAGTCTCAGATTTGAGGACATGGAAGCGGGGAACCCCTCCGGCTCCTTATCACCGATTTGTCCTATGCCCGATGAACTTGAATTATTTTCTGAGTTAACATGCGGAGAATGCTTTCCTCATTTGGTAGTGGATTTGCTGTGCTCGGTTGGCGGAAACTAGTCAGCTCCCGACATGCGGCTATGGCAATGCAAACTGCGAGTGCTTTGGATGGTAATAACAGGGGCATAAAACACCGAAACCAAAACAACTACTTTACACATTTTAAACGTGGTTATGGTTAAAGTAGGCTAACCTTTTGATTGGACTATTTTGCAAATCTGTTTTCATGGATATTCCACACATCCTGACGTTGAGCCTTACTATATCCTCGCCTAATGACCTTTAATGCCCTTAATTCTCTAGGTTACATCTTGGTTGCGAAAACCATAACGACAGGAGTCTCCATATCAGCGTTCCCCCCTTGTAAAGCATGCTCTAAATCATCCCAGAGGTGTTTGATATCACTCTCTGGGACGAGAGGGACCCAAGTGGCAAGGTATGCCTTGTACCAGCTAAGCCCTTTCGAATCAGTCCAATCTTTGTCGTTTTCAACCCAGATCCTCTTCTCATGTGGCTTAACATTGCTCTTTGCCAGAGTGTTCGTCATTTTGAAAGCGTTAGTATTTCCATGACAGTTAATATAGACTCTTTCGACAGATGTCCAATCGCTCTCTGGATACTCCAAATGATCGAAGGCCGTATTGAGAATTGGAAAGGCGCGGTCCAACAATGGACCAGTGGCTCGTTCTGCGTATGCTTCCCAGATTTTGCCCCAAGCGTCTTGAGCCAGGTCGTTTCCTGTGATGAACGGCCGCATGTAATGCGTGATTACCAATGTGCCACCCGGACGGAGCTCCCTGTGGCACTCTCGAATAGCCACAACAGGGTCTGTCCAGTGGACACATTCACACAGCGTGATCAGATCAACCGTTCCAGCTTCAACTGAGCTTTTCTCAGCGCCTTCTTGAAGGAAAGTGAACTTTGAGTTGGAAAGGGCGGAGTCTTCAACCAGCAGTTTGCGTGCCAAGTTGACGTAGCCATCATTAGGGTCGGAAACGACAACATGATTGAACACGGAGGCTAGGCTGGATGAAACAATACCGCATCCCGCCCCAACATCGTGAGCTTTAGAGTTCTTCGTGTTTTCCTTGTCGCCATGATACTCCCAGATGCGTTGGAAGAAGGAAGCCGGATAGATAGGTCTGTATGCAAGATACTCTGACCAGTTCGCACCTTGCTTGGCCGAAAATCCATGCTCCTTGCTTGGAATTGAGGTTGAACTACTTGACACTACTTGCGTAGCCATTTTCAAGAGAGTTTTCGAAGATTGTAAAATGCTGTGAGACTGTAGATACAGTGATGGGTTCACCTGATCGGAGCGGCGGTTGGGGGATACTTGGGTTTTAGAGGCAATAATTGTTGCAATCCGTTGTGGGAAGGTATTCATCAATAATTCGAAATAATCACATCAAAGGGCGTTTGTGGTATGATTCTCAAATAAAGTGCTCCGGGGTATTTCTTACCACTTTTAGGTATGTTGGCATCCATTTGGGCGGGAATTCGGGGGGTGTCCATATTGGGGCCCTTGTCAGCTCATCCCCGCTCTCGCACATCAATTGTACGTTTTAGGCAATCGTGTATCCGACAGGATCATTCTATCACATCGGGATACATTTGCAAAGAAAAGACTGAGTAGTAGTAAACGAGATCAATGGAAGAGCTTTTGAACCGAACGTCTTCCGAGTTTCACAACTTGTCAATTACCAACCACTGAATCCAACACCCGAAATATACACCCGATCAAAATGGCCCCAAGTCTTGAGCTGGCAGACACTCGGACGAGTGCTTCGTCTAAAAAAGCTACATGGGCTAATGGCATGGACAAGGCGCCCAAGAATGTTGCTTGGTATCAGGCGACACTCAGCCGAGTGCCGGGAACTGCGCATGAAATATTGCGCAACTACTCCGGAGTTCGGGAAGATGAAATCCTAGACCATGTGAGCAACATCAGGGATAAAGCTTGGGATATGTGAGTTTCCGATGACCTTATGCGGTATGAATGGGTCTTTAACTCGTCAGCTTGCCTTATCCATGCATCGGGTTGTTTAGATTCCTGGACTTTCCGGCTTATCTCCAGCCTGTCTACCCCGAAGTTCTCGACAGAATTAAGTCAGGCGGAGAGACATTCTTGGATCTTGGCTGTTGCTTCGGTCAGGATATTCGAAAGCTTATTCATGATGGAGCTCCATCACAGAATCTCATTGGAGTTGACACTGAGCCAAGATTCTTAGAGCTCGGCTATGAATTGTTCCGTGATCGGCAGAAGATCAGATCACGTTTCCTGACCGGAGACGTCTTTGATGACGATTTTCTTGCCGAATACCGGGGCAAAATCGATATCATCTTCCTCGGATCTTTCCTGCACCTTTTCACCTTTGAGCAGCAGGTGACTATCGTAGGACAGCTGGTGAAGTTGCTACGAGATGTGAAAGGGTCGCTGGTCTTCGGTCGCCATATGGCCGCCGAAAATGGGGGTGTGATGAAAGAAAATGCGTGTGGATGGTCACTTTATCATCATAGCGATGAGACCATGCAGCGGCTATGGGATACAGCTCCTCATGGACGATGGGACGTTTCATCCCAGATGGTTCCTTACAAGTCCGAGGCATGGGACAATGGTGTTAAGTGGCAGGGAGAAGGAAAGGGTGCAAGCGAGGTTCAGCAACAGTTGTTCACCGCTACTAGGCAGTGATCAAGGTTTAGATCGAGTGATTTGTTACCTTTAAGGTAGTAGAATGCATTGCCAAATCGTTAAGAACTACGCAGCTCATGCTGGACAACTTTATTATCATTTGACAGAATTGAATGTAACTTCTAACTGTACACCACAACAAGCTTGAAGCATTATGTTCTTCTTCCCTTTTACTGCATGGAGTGTTCTCGTGACACAATGGGCCCGATTTCTCTGCACTAGATCAGCTACCGGAATGGATAGAGGGTGGCAATTCGGGCCACAAGACCGGACCAACCGGACATATCAGCGGACAAAAGTGTGGATCCTAGGATATTCCCATATTAGGCATGCCATACTCCGAAATAACGAAAATAACAACCCCCATCTGCACAGCGTTTGGATTCTTACTGCGCAGTATCCAACCCACGTGAAAGTCTCTAGTTCAGGCTTGTCCCTGATCTAACCAATACAATGACTGAATACTCAAGGTATTCTGAAGTAAGCCCTCAGTGGGCCAAGGTGCGTGTTTGAGCTCGTCTTGTCGCCACCACACTCGACTCAACTTCACGATCATTTAGTTCGTTGCTGAAGCACCGAAGCTCAGAGACCTCGACAAGGTCGGCATCGTGGAACGCAAAAAGATATTCATCGAGCTAGAAACAAAGGTCCCTGCACGAGCTTTGCCGCATGATGCCACAGATAAAAATGTATCGGTGCGCACATTTACGATAAGGGCTCGAGATGGACATGACCTACCCGTTCGGAGCTACGTTCCCAATGACCAGACTGCCGCGACAATCCGTCCAGTTCTCGTCTACCTGCATGCTGGCGGTTTCTTATTTGGCGATCTGGAAAGCGGAGATTTGAATTGCCGGGTACTCGCGGCCAGGCTGGGAATTAGCATCTTAAACGTAGGCTATCGTCTCGCGCCTGAGTGGCCTTTCCCTTGCGGGGTGAACGACGCCTACGATGCGACAGAATGGGTGAGTAGCACTTTCGTACCGGTAGTTTACAACTATGCATTAACAACAAAAATTGAGGTTGCCGTAAATGCCAAACAGTTCTTGGACGCATCGCCAGAACATGGGTTTCTCGTTGGTGGCATTTCTTCCGGCGCAAATTTCGCTGGTGTTATCGCATACACAGCTCGAGACGCTGGACTGACTCCACCAATAACTGGTTTGTTCCTCTCGATACCAGTGTGTTTGATGCCTCAAGCCTATCATCTGGTGCCTCCAGAATGGCTCAACCAGCTTCTCAGCCTCGAACAAAATGCGGAAAACCCGCTTCTGACGCGGAAGTCACTTACGGATATTCAAGGTAGGCCATGATTCCGATTTGCGCACCTGGTAAATTAATACATAACAGAGCTATATGGTTGCCCGCCGGAGGACCCGCGCATATCATTTCTACTCAATAGAGATCACTCCAATTTACCTCCAAGAGCGTACTTTCAAATCTGCGGCCAGGATCCAGCGCGAGATGAAACGTTTTTATGGGCGAAATTGTTGTCTCAGCACTCCCGTACTGTGAGTAAAACTCACTTGTACTCTGGAATGCCTCATGGATTCTGGCGATTCTTGCAGATGGAAGCTAGTCAGGGATGGTTAGATGACCTTGTTGAAGGCATTGGATTTCTCCTCCAAGTTGGTGGGGATGCTAAGAGGAACGATGTAACAGTCAAGTGTACTTGAATTGCTTGAGAACAACCTTGCGAGGTGCAATTTGCTGGTACATTTTATTCCAAACATGATCTTGTTCACACCTAACTTCGTGTGGCTGTCAATTCAACAGGAAACTTGCTAGCAGGCTATAATCTTCTACCATAACTGAGGCTGACAATATTCCAAGCAAAAAAGTGATTAATGGCTTTTAAGATATGGTGTTCTGGACTCTATTGAACCAATGCTCCGCCACTTTTTGCATTCGAGAATCGTCGAACATCTGGGCATCAAACTCCAAGGATGTTCGGAACGTTGCATCGTCAGTGATATGGAGAACTCTGACTAATACGTCGAACTGGAAGGAAATCAGCATCAACTGAAACTATAGTTGTAAAGGGTTTCGAAATGGACAAACAAAAGGCGAAGAAACAGTGTCAACACTTACATGCCATGGATCCACTGATTTTCTGAGATCGTCATCTATCCGTAGTAATGCAGTCTCTACTGCTGTAGGTCTTCGTTGGAAATTGACTGCCGTATTGAACAACTTTTCAACGCCGAGGTGATGTTCCACCAGTTCTCGGATGTTGATCGAACCATGCAGCATGTCTTGAACGCGTTGGTCCTGCATGGTACGGGCAAGATTAGCAATATTTCCAGGTTTGTCAACTGTAGAAATCCCTTCAAGATGGTAGCAGAGGACATTAATCATCAGGCCTGTGATCTCGAAAGCGTCGGGCACATCTTCTTCTCTGCCGGCTATGACGTATTCAAACGAAACATTTGGGGATCCAGTGTAGATGCTGAGTGTCTGTGCCCAAGCTGCATCAAAGATACTAGCCGGTGTGACATTATTCTGAACGCTGAATGCGGTAAGCCCCTTTGCGTCGATTTCGGGCAGATATATGATTGTCTTCTTAGGGCTTGCTTTGGCTTGTGGATGAGAGAGAACAGGTGGAAACGTAAGTAAACTCTTCGCTTGACCCTTGAGGATCTCTTCCCAGTATCTAGAGTCACTTTGGACACGATTTTCCTGGAGACTCTGTATATAGGTCTTGTACGAAGGAGGTACCTCCAAGATGTAGTTGTTTCCGGCTTCGTACGCCTCTAGAAAGGCCGTTTTAATTAGCCTGAGCGACCAGCCATCGATCGTCAAGTGGTCCAGTTGAATATTTATTAGAAACTTCTCCCCTTGTTGTGTGAATTGGGCACGGTGAGGAAGGAAGCAATCATCAACCGGTGGCACAGAAAGTGTATCCCATGTAGGTTCAGGCTCCTCAGAGGCGTTGGTAACAGTAGCAACCGCTGGCTCCACATTCGACAAGACTACTTGCAATGGTGGCAAGATCCCCTGTTCATCTCTCAGGTATATACTTCGTAGTACAGGAAACTTTTGCACCACTTGTTTCCATGCCCGTGCCAGCTTTTCTAATGATAGCTTTTGGTCGCTGAATTTGCTAATTATCTCCATTTGCCAAGAGATGAGAAAGACAGAGGGATTCAGGAGTCTTTGTTTCATGATCTCACGTTGAAAAGGGCTCAACAGATATGCGTCCAAGACCTTGGTTTGGGAATGCATTTCCAACCGGGCTTGAAGTAGGCCCTCATAAGGCTTCAAGATGTCATTAGTTGTCAACGTCTCAGCTGGCTGCTCGATTTCGATTGGGACACCAGGCTGGCTCATCTGGCTCTGCTGAATGCGCAATGCTAAGTTGCCAAGGGTCTTTGAACTGATGATCTCTCGTACAGTGAGGGTAACACCAAGCTGTCTTGCTTTGGCGACAATTTGAATGGCTGCAACCGAGTCGCCACCAAGTTCGAAGAAGGATGTCCCTGACTTAACACGTTCAGTGGAAACAGCAAGGCACTCAGCCCAGAGTTGTCTCAAGTTATCTGCGACAGAGCCTGGTTCTATATCAAAATCCTCGTCACTGCTTGCATGATCGTGCAAGAGGGTGTATGTGTCCTGATTCATCGTGTTGATCCACATTTTGATCGCTTTCCGGTCCACTTTGCCGGATATCAGCAGTGGCATTTTGTCAAGGACAACCCAAACGCTAGGAACCATGTACTCAGGAAGAACAAGAGAGAGGTGGTGGCTGATGATTCCCAGGGCTTCTCTGGTACTTGGGGATTGAATCGTGTCTGACAGCTCAATTCTTTGACTTCCTACACCATTCAACTGGGTAGGACTAAAGCTGACCACTGCTGTGATTTGCTTCGCACAAGGTCCGTCCACGGGCAAAACAGCAATTGCAGCTGTGGCTGTGCCATTTGCCATTATCTCATTCTCTATTTCTCCCAATTCGATGCGGAAGCCTCGAAGTTTGACCTGAGTATCGCGGCGCCCTACTATATGATACGTGCCATCGAAATTGTACCTAGCAAGGTCACCTGATCTGTAGACGGTTTGATCAGAACTGTCGGGTTCAAGGTTTCTGAGCCAATCCGGAACCTCAACCCAAGCTTGGTCTGTGAGAGCCTTGTTCCCGTAATAACCTTGACCCAAGATGCCACCTGAGAGAACGATCTCACCGACACATCCTATGGCAGTCAACTTGTGACAGTCATGAGGATCGACGATCCATTGCTTTGCTCCAATGCTTTTGCCGATGTTCGTTGGGTTAGCATCCTTGGATACTCTTAGGTTTGCCGAGGACCAAACAGCACACTCTGATGGGCCGTATGCGCACGTCAGATCAACATGGGATGCCCATCTCAGAATGGTCTCCTTTGTGACCGGCTCTCCACCGACTATGATCGTACGTAATGATGGTACCTCTGTGGGAGTGAGTAAATTGGCCACCGTTGGAACTACAACCAAGGTGTTGACGTGTAAGGACCGTATTATGCCAGCCAAATCGTTGAGTCTACCGTGATCTGTTGGTATGCAAATGCAACCTCCAAACACTAGAGTAGTGAAAAATTCGCAAATAGATAGATCGAATGTGTGTGAAGCAAATTGGAGCGTCCTCCAACCTGTACTGGCTCCAAACGCTTTGCCATGGTATATAATTGACGTACAGATTGCAGAATGCGAAATCAGAATGCCTTTTGGTTTTCCTGTGGAGCCTGACGTAAAGAGCAGGTATGCTGTCGTGGATGCAAGAGCTCTTGATGGAGGATCATTGCCTGCATATCGTTCCATTGAGGACTCACTGACTATCAGAATTGTTTGACCGAGTCCAATGAGTTTTGGGGAGCTAGCCGGCGTTGAAATAGCGAGCTCGATCCCAACAGTCTGGACAACTTCTCGTATCCGATCGTGAGGATGCCCGGGATCAATGGGAACATAGACACCGCCGGCTTTGAAAACAGCTAAGACCGCGACTACCGTCCATACAGACTTCTCAAAGCAAATGCCGACATATGTTCCCACCCTACATCCCTGGTCGATCAAGTCTAAGGCAAGAGAAGATGAATACTCATCCACCTCGGCGTACGTCAAGCGCTTTTCCAAAGAACAGACTGCGACCGCATTGGGTTGAATATGTGCCTGTCTTTTGAATAATTCGTGAAGACATGTGTCTGCAGGCGGATAGATATCGTTGTTCCAAACAGTTATTTGCGCCAAGTCGGCATCGCTTAATGGTGACACAGCGCCCGTTCGAGTCTCTTTTGTTGCTTTGCTAAGGCTCCCTAAAATTGCTTGCAAATGGTGGATAATGAGCTGAGCTTGTGTAGTGGGCATCAATCGCTTGTCGTGCTGGATCATGACGTCGATACTGTCGTCCGTGGCGAGCGTCAATGTGACGACCAATGGAAATGGATGGTGCTCTTTCTTGCCCAAACCATCCAGGTACCTGAGCCCTATCTTCCTGGAGGCAGGAAGTATTGCTTCTTCGAATCTGGCGGGTTGAATTACCAATAGATTGTGTATATCTGCAGCCGTGGAACCACTCCCGGCAAGATACTTGCGTATCTTTGAAAGACCAGTGTGCTCAAAAGCTGTTGTGTCGGCAGCTTGCTTTCGCATTCGTGACAAAAGCTCGAAGACAGGCTCTTCAGGGTACACGCGGAGAGCGACAGGCACAAGATTGATAGTTGGTCCTGTCATCCGCGAAACCCCCGGAACAAATACTTGGCGTCCATTATTAATTATTCCAAATCCAACGTCTTCGGTACCGGCATAGTGATGCAGCAGAATAGCCCATGCAGCTTGAAGTAAGAGGCCCCTAGTGTATCCAGCCAAAGGAGTGTATTGAAATTCAAGCCGTCCTTCGACCGTTGACGATGGATCGGCTCTAAAATCCAGAACCTGGGACGGGACAGGGAAGGGCGGCGGGTTGATTTGAGACAGAGAGGCTTTCCAGAACGACTCTTCCTCATTGAAGTCCAAGTTAAGAGGTGAGGAACGAACAAAGAGCTCAAAAGGCTCTCTTGCCGCAACATTAACTCGTTCGAAGCGCGCTGCTACTTCCGCAAGCACCTCTGTAATTGAAACGCCGTCACAAATCGCATGGTGTATCGACCAAACGAAATATTTTTGAGCAATGCCCGGCGTATTGTCGTCGGTAGTTATTACTGTATATCTGGTAAAGGCATCGCCCAATACCATTGGGTTCTGGGCATCTTGCTGCAAATATTGTGCCAGGTTGCCCCGGCTTAGCGTCCAAGAGGGCAAGTCTCCACGTACAATCGCCTGGACGTAGCCAACTTCTGGACCCAAATACCGTATACGTGTACGTAGAACAGGGTTGGCAACGATAGTATCCTCCCACGCCTGTCTCAACGTGTCAAGAGAGACATCTTGAGCGACCTCAAAAACAAACTGCCTCAAATATGCGTTGCCGCTACCATCTGTTTCTGCTGCAAGTGCCTGTTGCATTGGAGTGCACGGGTAGGCATTCTCAACAGCGTGAGGGCTGAAGTGGACTGCTACATCATGCATCCATTCCTGGTTTTTGATTTGACTTGTGACCGTGGGTATGTCTGCTTGTATCGTGGATGGCATGGGCAATAGAACGGCTACATCTGCCATTTCTTGTAGTGACGGATTTAAGAAGATCTGTCTAATGGTGAGGAGGAAGCCATTCTCTTGAGCAGACTCTATCAGCTTCTGCGCTGTGATTGAGTTCCCGCCAACTTCGAAGAAAATGTCGTCGTCAAAGAAGTTGGAAGGATCATCCTCAAACATGTCCGCCCAAATGTGGCGCAAACGATCTCGTATCCAACCCTTTTCATCAAGCTCAGGCACATGGTCGATTCGATTTGCCTGTGATGAGAGTCAGCATTGGATTTTCTGCAACACGGCTGAACAACAAGCCAACCTCTGATGACGAATATGGAGTATCATTGTGCGTTGCAGCACGACTTTCAGCCAGGGCCGCCATGGTGTGTTATGGTGAAACAGATTGTCAAAACTCCTTGTCCTAATAGAGTCTGGTATTCTACGCCTCAGAAATTGCTTGATGGTGTTGAGTGTTTAACTGCCCCTTTAGCTGCTTACTCTTGACATGCCAGCTCCGAGATTGATCCTTGAGTAGTAACATAATACCCCGACTTTCTGAATCAGGCAACCAAACCCCGAACAGTGCCCCTGATACCGACCAACTAATGAATTATTCTGCGTAAGGTAAGAAATGATGAAGGCAAAGCCAGTCGTCCCATTGCTGGACGTGCACCATGTCGTAATATTAAAACATCATAGCCACGCGTGCGATTCCTCCGGGATATGTCTTTCCTAGTTTAGTCACAAGATGTTTGGGGGCTGAGGACTGAAGAAGATAATTTTGCGTATATGCCTCGGCTTGGAATCTAGTATGCAAACAACATTCATTAGTTTTCAATTTGTGAGAGAACCAGACCATCTAACACAATGTAAGCTCTGCATCGCTCATACTGCTCGTGTTGTAACCACTTAACACTTGCTAGGATCACAAACACAGTCCAGAAATACAACGCTTTCCCCAAGCTTCAACTTCCGGGACGGAAATGGCCAAACAAGGAACTGAAAAGCGCTCCGAGATGGCTCTCCACTGACCTTAGAGATGGAAATCAAGCTTTGGCTCAGGTAACGTGTGTCGCTGGAAGGAGTATTCAGAGACTAACGATAAGAATAGCCGATGGATGTTGATGCAAAGTTTCGATATTTTCAGACACTCGTAAAGCTGGGGTATAAAGAGATTGAGATCTCTTATCCTTCTGCATCGCAAACCGAGTATGACTTTACCAGGCGAGTGATCACTACGCCAGGCGTTGTGCCTGATGATGTCTGGATTCAAGTCATGGCCCCGTGTCGACAAGATCTCATACGCGAAACAATTGAGGCAGCACGAGGCGCTAAAAAGGTTATTCTACACATACACATGTCAACTTCCGGCTGCTTCCGAGATGTTGTCTTCAACATGACGGAAACGGAACAGATTGAATTAGCTGAGCGGTGCACCCATACAATCCGGAAGCTCACCAAGGACTCGCAAGATCCAGAAATGGCACAGACCGAATGGACCTTAGAGCTTACAGCTGAAAACTTCCAAGACACTTCGCCCGATTACGCCTTGAAAATATGTGAAGCCGTGATGAAGATCTGGCAACCCACTGAGGAAAACAAGATCATATTCAACTTGCCAGCAACCGTAGAGATGGCAATGCCAAACATATTTGCAGACCAGATCGAGTACTTTTGCGATCGCATTCCCGAACGCGAAAAAGTCTGCGTATCACTTCACTGCCATAACGACCGCGGATGTGCCGTCGCGGCTACCGAAATGGCGCAACTTGCTGGTGGCGACCGAGTTGAAGGATGCCTATTCGGGAACGGGGAACGGACAGGCAACGTTGATCTTGTTACGCTTGCTCTAAATCTGCATACACAGGGCATCAGTCCAGGGATTGACTTCAGCAGCATCAGCGATGTGGTCGACATGGTTGAGGAATTGACTAAGATTCAGGTGCATGACCGCGCACCGTATGCCGGCAAGCTCGTGTTCTGCACTTACACGGGGACGCACCAAGACGCTATTCGCAAAGGTTACAAGCGTCGGGCTGCGCAAGAGAAGAAGCTAGGCCGCCCCCCAATCTGGCAAATGCCATTTCTGCCAATGGACCCAAGAGATCTTGGGAAAGAACACGAGGCGGTAATACGCATTAACTCACAGAGTGGTAAAGGGGGCGTTGCCTGGTATGTCGCCGAAATCTTCAACATCGACCTCCCCAGGGACCTCGAGGTAGCCTTTACCAAAGTGGTTAAGTCCTTTGCCGATGACAGAGGAATTGTGGTGAGCCACGGGCTTGTCGAGAAGCTATTTAGAGAGCGCTATATGCTCGAAGAAAAAGAGTTCCGTGACCTTATTAGCTCTCGCGCTCACTTTAATTCAGCTTTGCCTTCCCAGAATACTGCGAATAAGGAAGAAAGTCACAAAGTAACTTACGCGCAGAGCAATGGCATGTTGGAAAACACAGGAGTCGGCAAGGACTGTTCCGAGGCCATCAAGCTGGCGAACGTTATTAAACTAGTCAAAGATCTTGGATTCTATTTCGAATCAGTCATCGATCACAAGACGCAGTCGGTCGAGTTATCCGAGAACTTAGCTGGACGGCGAATGTTTGCAAGCTCCGTCAGGGTCAACTCTAAGAGCGCCTCTTCGTCTTGGGGTGTAAGCATTCATAAAGATTCGACGTTGTCCCTGTTGCAAGCAGTAAGTATCGCTTCACCAGTCGCATGATCTTGCTAACAAAGCGCAGGTCTTAAGTGCAGCACGTAACCTGGACAGGCAGCACTGTTAGGCTCCGGGCTTTCGAATGAGTTGGTCATCCAGTGGTTTGGACGATATGCTAGAGTTTTCGAGTGCAAGCGTAAAACCTTGCGCGTGTTCTTCTGTCATTAGGATGTTCCTTTCATCTGTCAAAATGGAATTTGCTCTTACCTATGACGTCCAGATTTATGACCAAGTTGCTTGTGACACTGGTGCTTGTACGCAAAGACACCCGTGCTGTCTAATGATGCAGTCTCAATATTCCACGATTGCTGCAATATCAGTCAGTCGCTCGAGGCTGATGTTGGAAGTCAAGTTTCTCGATGTGGTTCTCGTGTGATTATGTTATGCACTAGGTACAGCAACCAATCTTTCGGCAATGCCGCGCAACTCGGCCTTGAGAAGCTTCCCCGTGTGGTTTGTTGGAAACTCCTCGGGAACGCCAGATCCTTCTCCGATCAGAAAAACATGTTCTGGCATTTTCAGTGCTGCCAACCGGTTCCTCAACCAAAGTCTCAACTCTCTTTTCCCCAAAGATTTATGCCCCCGGGCTTCAGGTCTGCGTTTGATGAAGGCGCCGACATTTTCTCCCCAGTTGTGGTCTTGGATACCAACTACAGCTACTGATTCGATGTCAGGGTGCTGTTCTAGTGCCTTTTCAATGTCGGCCGGAAATATGTTTTCTCCTCCTATGGAATGGAAAATGAGAGTCAGCGATGGAACACAGCGCGAGTATTAGTTGCTACGTCCAGCCCCAACATACCTTTTTTGATCATATCTTTGACCCTGCCAGTGATCATGCAACGACCGCTAGGATCAAACATGACCAGATCACCAGTTCGAAGCCATGTTCGGCCATCATTATCTTTGACCAGCGTTTCCGCGGTTTTCCCCGGATTCTTGTAGTAACCCTGGAATACGGCGTAGCCGGATACCAACAGCTCGCCCTGTGATCCTGGAGGCAAGACCTGCAAGTGGTCGTCGACAGCTGCAACAAAAGTATGAGGCATAGCATAGCCAACGGACGTATTGTCGTCTGCAAGTGACACCTTTTCTGGCTCAGTCATGAACACAATGCATGACGCTTCAGTCATTCCTAAGCAAAAACCTGTCAGCGAGGCCACTGTTATAGAAGTTACCAATTTACCATAAGCAAAACCGAGACGATTTAGACCAAACTTCTCAGCTAGTCGCAAAGCCAAATCTTTTGACATGGTTTGCCCGGCATTGATGCCTGTCCTAAGTCGCATTCCTTTCGCGTACTGTGTCGCGTCCGGGTGATCCAGCAATGCTTGAAGCATAGTTGGGACAGCAAGTATAGCTGTACAACGCTCGTCGGAGGCGGCCTTTAACGTGTCACTTGCCACAAATACATCGGAAGGAAGGACAGCCTTTGCGCCAATGGAAAATGCTGCAAGAAGCCCTGCGACTAGTGAAAAACAGTGCGATATGGGAGGACAGCAGCAAATACTATCCTCGTCTTTCAAGCCAAGCCTTGAAGCAATCGACGAAGCATTGTTGATGAGGTTCCTGTTCATGTTATTGTCAGAGCTGTATGCAGCTTGCTTAATCAAGGAAATATGGGACATACTGATTGGATGCCATAGCGGCCTTCCGAGGGCCAGTAGTCCCACTTGTAAACTGGATACATAGAGTTGCTTCGGGGCAAACCTGTGCCCAATGACGCTGCGAGAATTCATCCTCAGAAGGTTGGACATCTTGTGATAAGAACTCGCGCCAGTTTAGAATGCCTCCAGCTTGCGTGCTCGTGTCTCCGATCTGGACCACGAGAGGACTTCCAGGCTTCTCTTCGACAATGCGAGACAGAAGACTTGTGTTGTTTCGATAACCAATCCGATTGGCCACGAAAATAGCCGTCGGCTCTAAGAACAGTGAGTAAGCTCTCCGCGTAACACAAGATTAGCACTTCAGGTATTGCAAGGGTGAACAAACCTAAAAAGTCAATAGCAGCAAGTATCTCCTCTGCCGTGAATGTTGGATTGGCTATGCAGAACACAGCCCCAAGGCCACCAACAGCAACGAGAAGCTGAACATATTCGATGATGTTTCCAGCTACGACCAGGACGTGGTGACCCGGACGGACTCCATTAGAATACAATCTCCTTGCAATGCCAAAGCTCGAGCTGTGCAATGCACTATAAGTCAATCTCTGATCTTGGAACGTGGATACGACAGCTTCTTTCTCCGGGGTTTTGCTTTGTTGTAGCCGTATCAGTTGCGCTATGTTTACATTTTGCAAGGTCTGCGTGGAAGGCCCTTCAAAAACAACTCCAAGGTCCGTCATAGACACAGAAGGTCCTTCAGTGTACGCCACATCAGTGGAAGTCTCATGTTGCGTATCCATGGCAAACAAAGTTTGGGCGCAGATCGGATTTGCTTAGCAATGGTGAATCTTCTTACCAAGCAAGTGGCCCAAGATTCTATTTGTAAAGACTTCGGCTTTTAAATCATGTCCAACGAAGCCCACCTATCGGATTTGATCCTCCCTTATTGCCCAAAATTCTCCGTAAAAAGATATAATGAATCAGCAAGATCTGATGAGTCTATCATCGTTTCTAAATGACTTGTATTCGATTTTGCTTTCGTCATTTCTCGGTCACAGAGTTCGAGAAGGCTTCTGCGTCACGAGACGTTTGAAGCAACACGCAATCTTCTCGTCCTCTGCTTACAAACAATTCTGAATATTTGCATTTTTTGCAAGCCCTCCATAGAGATCATAGCCTTTCTGCAGAATTGCATGTTGGGATCGACAAGTCCGACAAACAGGGGTGCCATTACCATGCCGCTCGCTGCATGGATTAGCCCCAGGCAGCTCATGCAGCCAAGGCGGCTTAGACATCCGGTCGGTATTTTCTTTCCGAATTGGGTCGGACTAAACCATAAGGGGCAGGAAATTACCGACAATATGAAGCCACAATGGGGCATAACTTGTTGGTGTGCCGCGTGTTTGTCCACTCCACCAGCTTCAAGATGCTCCGTGAGGCTCAAATAAGGTCGTTAGGGTGCAAGCTTAAACAGCCTGGTAGGTGAGCTTGGCAAAGATCCGCATCGGCACCTGTCGATCTTGGGAGTTGCAGCCAATTGTTGGGCCAGAAGGCCTGCCTATTGTAACATTGTCCATGCGCTGCCACCACCGAGACACGGCACAGCTGGCTGGTAGTGAGATTACCAATCCGTCTGGCACCTTGGTTGATTTCTAAGCCAGTCCCTAAGACCTAACAAAGGAGTTAACCAGCAACCCTTGCTCGTGCCTTGCTTAACGCCGAAAACGCACATCACCAGAACCTCTGATACAAATATGTATTCTACGCTATTCCCTTCCCTGGCTAAACCATTTTGGCCCCTGCAGCTTCTCTTCACATTGCATCGCTGGACACATCCATCATGACTACCGACCAAGAGAAGAACGGCAACCATGCCGAATCACCACCCGCCGCGAGCCTCGATGGCATTGCTGCCAGCGAGGAGACAAGTCAGCCGGCCCCAGAGAAGCCCCCGCGAGAGATCAACGGTTGGAAGTGGTACCTTGCCATTACTGCCATTCTGCTCTCCATTTTCCTTTACGCCCTTGACAACACCGTCGTTGCGGACATCCAGCCCGTTATCATCGATGAGTTTGGCCATGTTGAAATGCTCGCCTGGCTGAGCGTTGCCTTTCTCCTCGGAGCGTCTGCCACCAATCTCATTTGGGGTAGAATCTACGGCCAGTTCAATTCCAAGTGGTTCTACATCTTCAATGTTTTCCTCTTTGAAGTCGGCTCTGCTATCTGCGGAGCAGCACCAAATATGGAAGCCATGATCGTGGGTCGAGCCATCTGTGGAGTAGGCGGTGCTGGCTTGTACGTCGGATGCATGACTCTCATCGCTCAGACGACAAGCCTGCAGGAACGCCCACTCTACGTCTCGGCCACTGGCCTTACCTGGGGCATCGGCATCGTCTTGGGGCCAGTCGTTGGCGGAGCCTTCAGTGAATCCGCTGTAGGCTGGCGATGGGCCTTCTACATCAACCTCTTCATCGGAGCCGTTTGCGCCCCAGCCTACCTCTTCCTGATCCCGAGTATTGATCCACGCCCTGGTGTGCCCATCAAGGAGCGCACCACGGAAATGGACTACGTCGGTACGGTGCTACAGGCTGCCGGCCTCACGACCTTCGTGCTAGCCATCAACTGGGGAGGCCTTGTTCATGCCTGGAACTCCGGTACCATCATTGGGCTTTTTGTCTGCACCGGTGTGATTTTCATCCTCCTAGGTCTTCAGCAGGTCTTCACCATCTTCACTACCAAGGAGCGTCGCATCATCACTGTTGAGTTCTTCCGCTCACGCACTGTCATGATTCTCTTTGCCTGCACTGCAGCCTCGGGAGCCTGCGCCTTCGTCCCCATTTATTTTGTGCCAATCTTCTTCCAATTCACCCGAGCCGATGGACCATTGGATGCAGGCGTCAGACTGCTTCCATTCATCATTGTTGTTGTCGCCTTCATCTTCATCAACGGCGCCTTCATGTCCAAATTCGGATATTACATGCCTTGGTATCTCCTTGGCGGCATCTTCACCGTCATCGGTAGCGCTTTGATGTACACTGTGGATCAAACCACCCCTACAGAGCGTATCTACGGTTATACGGTCCTTATTGGTACTGGCGTGGGCATGTGGCTCCAGGCTTCCTTTTCCGTGGCGCCTGTCGTGGTGCCAACAGCTCAAATCGGTCCTGCCATAGGGTTCCTAACCCTCGCGCAGTTTCTCGGCATTACCATCGCCCTTGCCATCGGCAACACCCTCTTCTTGAATGAGTCACAAGCCGGCATCATTCGGATCTTGCCTGACGTTCCCCTGGAGGAGATTCAACTGGCCATGCAAGGTGCAGGCAGCAGATTCGTTCAAAGCCTGAGCCCAGAGGCCAGGCAACAGGTCCTTGCTGTCATCACCGATTCAATTAGTCAGACGTATATACTCGTAATCGCTGGGGGCAGCTTAGTCGCTCTGCTGAGTCTACTCATGAAGCGCGAAAAGCTGTTCATAGCCGGGGGTGTTCACGCAGCTTAAGCTGAATAACCCTCAAGTCCATCAAACTCTTGATGGTATTTTGTATTCTTTGAAACCAGATTGAAATTTATCCCTGTGTATTCAGGGGTTGTGAGGTATCTTGTATGTATTGGACTGTTTACTACTTATAAGGTTCAATCAGTCAAGATCGTATGGCAGACAGTTAGTAGGGAGGACATCATTTTTTTTCTTAACTACTCACTTCTACCAATCAAGTCGAAATAAAAAAAAAAAGTGCCACAGAGTTTAAGCATCATTTGTTGCGTAAGAGGCGGCTTGGCGTAAGCGTGCGGGCTTCAGGTTTTGTACATATCCTGTTTCAGGGTCCTGTCTGGCTGCCTATGATACCATTTGCCTTTCTCACTCGCAATGTACATATAGGGGGCCTCCACCGTCAGACTGCATACCGAGCGTAGCATGGCCAGTGGAGAAGTGCATATCCCCTATCGCCTATTGAGCCCCCCGTCATCATCAGTCGATGCTACCATCCATTCTCCACCCCCGGCCAAATCCTTTTTTGGGGCCTGTGTAACGAACGGCAAATCGACAAGCAGGTTCTTGGCCGGTTTCGACATGCGCCTACTGAGGTGCGTTCAGCTAATTGAATAAGTTGAGGGGTGGCAATGACGGTCACTTCATAAGCGATTGGCACAGATAATAAGGGGGGTAGCAGTAACTCTGCTTTCAACCCGTGTGCGAGCTCCCCACTCACGGCAGCCCACCTCAGTAACATGTCGTCGCAAACAACTCGAACTGGGCGCAGGGGCGGCATACCCCTCAACCTCGTCAACAACTGGCAATGCCCAGGCAAACGAAACCAGCAAGTCCTCGTACGTCGCCCGATAACAGCCTGTGAGCCGTGCCGCGCTGCAAAGGTCAAATGCGATGGCCAGTACGATTGTGGTCGATGCACAAGTCGCGGAATGGACTGCAAATACGCACCTTCGGCGAAAGCAGCCACTGCGCACCCTACTCAGTCCAATGCTTCGTCGAGCCCACCAGTGGAAATGCCGATTAGATTAGACGATAGTGCCGTCGAATCACCAGTTATGGAGATGGCTATTGATAAGCCAAGTGATACAAATTCTACGGAATGGGCAAAGGATCTAGGTTACTCAAGTCCCGAGCTTTTTGATTGGAACAGCCTAGACTTGGGTATGATTGTTAGTTTTCATCCAACTTCTTTTGATTTCCCACTTCGATTTAGAGATAGCTGGTACTAACAATACCGGCTTAATTATAGGACGAGACGGTCGATTCACAAGGAAACTCGAACATAGACGAGTCACATTTCTCGCCATCGGGATCAACATTGACTGGATCCACAACTAAGGACATTTCTTCCATGATAGAAGATGATATGAACAGAGGCGCGATGTCAAACTTCTTGACATGGAGCCATTCTCCTCTAGAAATACTATCATCTAAACCATGCCAATGCCGGTCATCTCTGGTCTTGCATATGTCAAGAGTGCAGGATGTCATGAAAGAGAGACCGAAACCAATGGTTGATAAGGTATTTGGGGTAACAAGAGATATTATCAAGGACTGCAAAGACATTCTTGACTGCAACGGGTGCCAGATTAACTCAGCTGATCTGATATGGATTACGGCTGTTTTCCAGCAAACCGGTTCTTGTTTTGAGTACATTTCTAACATAAACTTCGGTCACTACGTGAAGGTTGGTGTTGGGGAGTATGAGATTCTCATGCCTAACGAATCTAGCTTGGGTCGCATTCTCGTCATGGATCTAGTAAAGCAGGCTGACGCCTTGCTCATGGCCCTGGCAAGTCTTGGACAAACCATGACAGTTACAAACACGGTACCAAACCCATTAACACAGGTCAACCTAGAGTACATACAGGAGGTCATCAAGAGTTTTCGACTGATTTTCCAAAGAATTGAGAATAAAGACTAACGGCATAACGATAAAGGGCGTTTGATTTTAGATTAGCATACAAAAGCGGTCATTTTTTGGTGACATAGTCAATATCAAATCATGTGTCGAGATTCTAATGTCCAAAGTCAACTGAAGTAAAGAACTCCGATCTATCTGCCCCCCTGGTGTGAGCGCAGCCATTGCACTTTGTTGCTGGGATGGCATCGTGATACGAACGTCAAATCAAGCATTCTACAGCTCCATAGAAATTATGGGGCTAGGGTCACGCAACAGTGTGGAGAATAGACTAAAATCCTCTTAATGGCGTATTGAGATTTTAGACTGGGGAGATCCACGCCACTTTCTTGGTCGCATGATTCGCGGCCCCCTCTATACATTCGGAGTAGTTATGCCTGAATCATACGTGGCCATTAATGCTGACAAATGTGCAAGTCTTCAAGCACATTCTGCTGATATTAGTATCGAGGTCCCAACAAGACTAGATTATCTTCTGCCATTGTTGAGCCGTTAGCTGGGAAATGTCCTTCGAAAGTGAGGGCACTTAGTTAAATTTCCAGTCGAAGCAGAGATCAGCATGTAGTTCATACAGCCGAGTGACTAGTTGCAGATACGATGGTTGGAGACGGCAAATATGCAACTTCATGAGGAGCAGCTCCTGCGAGGAGGGGTCATCAGGCTTTTGAAGCCGACTGCTCCACCTAGGCTGCATGGATTAAAGTAGCATTGATGTTCGGTAGGTTAGGAGGCGCTTACAACGTGCGGAAGCAGAGCCGCATTCTTCTCTTGAGTGTGGTTTCATTCTTGCAGGGAAGAGCTTCAGCTGAATGCATGTAGATCCTCGTTAGGGTAAGCTTTACCTACATTTTACGCCGATAATGCAACTCGATGATAACGCAGCATTGTGGCTGCAGCCAAAAGAGACCTCTAGTCGCTTCTCTTGGCAAACAGAATGACCCCCGTTCCCGAAAACTACTTGAGCCTGCAACAAGAAGCGCTCATTATGAAAGTTCTGGATAAAGCTGAAGCTTTATTGGACGTCCCCATGTTTAGGCTCTGGCCTTCGCACATTCTGCTGGATAGCGCTCAGTACCACCAAGACGATGCAAAGATGACGCAAGCCGACGAGGCTGTGCCGAAAGAAGTGTATAGCCATGTTACGTCAACAGTGGCAAGACACATGTCAGGGTTTCCGATCGGCCCAGTCAGTACTCTGGCTCTCTAAACTGGCTGATGTTGCCTAAGAGGTTCAACTTCGCATGCTTTTGTCCGGTAAAATTAGACAATGGGCATCAAAAAGCCTAGAGCTTCATTTAGAGAGCTGTGTGGCTAACATGAGAAACTAGCCAGGAGGATAGACTCACCACCAATATTAATCTCGTTCATTCCGCACGAGTCTTTTATCAGAATAGCAATATATGTGAGGATACCTTGCAAATGTATAATCTTACTTTGTTGGGAGGCTTCGTAGAGATTTTGCCACGGTGCGTTCCCGGCTCAATCATACCTGCTAGGTAGGCTTAATACCTGAAGTTTGCTCTTTGGAACCAGCCGCCTGGAGTCAAGACTCAATTCACATAAACTATTAATGATCGGATGGGTCAAAATGAGCGCTTTCCTATTTCCAGACCCCTAGGTGAGCTTGACTAGGCTTTTGCAGGCTCGTCCATCATTGACGTTGTCATGTGTTTGCCAGGTTAAAAAGTCTCACGTACTTGGCTTACCTGACTGCAGCATGTGACTATCAAGCCACTTGAGGCTGGGCTTAACAGTGGTAAGAATTGGCTCGGGCTTATCGAAATTCAACAGGTTGAGGCGGTGCCATGTTATCCCACTTTGCAATTTCCACAGGGCTTCAAGACCAGCCTGCCCCTTGCAAAAGTTTCAATTGGTTTGATGAATTGTGTTCCAGAAGAAAAACGAAATGCTGCACTTTTTTGCCAGGGATATCTAGTTTGGAGAAAGGTAACGTTTGGGTCATCAGACGGCATACAAATGAGCTCTTATCGAATCCAACCACCTGAACTCTCCCTCAGCATCAGAGCATCCAATTCCCGCTTCTTCTCCTTGTAGGCTAGCAAGTCAGTACCTGTTAGTGTCATGCTTTGGTCCTGGTATTTCGGAGTCTCGAGTAAAATTTTGGTGGTGTCTGATTCTTCCATATTAGCCCCAACGCCTCCTGGTCATGTTCGCTATAAAAATACTCACGTTGCGATACTCCGCGGCTCTCAAGAGCGTCCAAAACGCGGTTGAAATCTTGAACAGTAGGTTGCGGCATCTTAGCCTGGGTCGATTTGGGGCTTTGCTGAGGCAAGTAATGGCAAAAGTAGTTTGTGTTGGATGATTGACCGAAACCTCTCCTGCTGCCAGAGCCGCCGGCTTCTTATGGACTTGCCATGGGAGCAGACTCTCGATGGGGTTTTGGGTAAACATTGTAATACGTAGCCGTGGTCAAGGCTTTGGTGATTTCAACAATGATACTCTGAACCTAGTTTCTGTGCTCAGTGACGATGCTTTGTTGCAAAGCTATTTTCATGCTTTGTTGCAAAGCTATTTTCATGCTTTGTACATGATTCGAGCTCACAAAGCCAACTTCTCTTTTTTAAAAAAGATTCACCGTCGCTACCAATGATCCATCGAAAGTCTAAGTTACAGTATGGCCAGTACGCTCTGGGGAATAAACATGAATGATTAGACTCTATTATTTCCTCCTGTGAAGGGTTACTGCGAAGGGTCGTCTCTTGGCATGAAGCACGATCAGCCTTTTTATGAGTTGTCGACAAGCTCGTTCAGGGCTTTCCAGCGAGATCCTGCCAATAGCTCTTTTTGGTTGAAGGAAGTGTGACCGCCAAGAGATCATTGTGAGATTGCCATGCGTATTAATAGCTCAACCAGTCAACTAGTGAAAGAGAAATCTTTTTTGAATTTCCCTACTGTTTGGAAGCACTTCTTAAAGCTACCAACAATTAAATCTTTGTTACCTGGCCCGAGCTTTTTCGACTGTTGCCGTTGCCCTGGCGTGTTATTGCACTGAGCGATCTCCGGCAATCTGGCACGGACACCTGTCAAGGAACACTCTTTGTTCTACCTCATCCTTTGTGATACAATGTTGGGGCATTTGATACGTGATAAAATTACGCAATGCTCTAGTGCGATACGGTACCGGTAATGTACTACCATTTCAACATGAGCCTGGTACTGTGCCATTCTGGAGCCAATCAAGCACCATTGTCATGCCGTGACACGGGTTCATGCAGCATCACTTGTGCCATGTTACACCTGGATTAGAAAATTTTCTGTTTGCCAGAAGGGCATGTGATTCACTTCCGGGAACGAGTGAAACATTCAGCCGCCTTTCTCTCCGCCATGGCCGGAGTTCATTTGGGTGCACCAGTTGTTTGCGCTTCATTCATTGTTCTAGCAGACCCGTGAACCTGGCCGACGACAGCTTCCCCATCATGTCGTCAAGGCGCAAAGTTTCCAAGCTCAAGACCAGCTCAGCCGGGGCGACACGCATGCTGAAAAAAGTCGATTCACTGTCAGCAATCTCTCAAGGCGCAAACGTACCAACCGGCGACCTGCCAGGCCCCCTTGATGACGGCCTTGGCGATGGCCCTGGGAAGGATCAATCGAGAAAGGAGAGACATCTCGAGCAGGGTGCCCACGAATTTGTTGATTCTTGGGACGTCTCGAGCAAGCGTTTCCAAGATGACAAACGGGGCTCTAGGCGCGGGACTCTGTCCCACCACTTCGGCGACCGCGACTTCTCGTACCTTCGGCTCAAACCAGACCACAGCAGACGCCCCTTTTGGATAGATCCTCTCAAAGGCATCATCATTCTTGAACGTTTCAGTTCCCTCGTCGACCAAGCGACCGATTTCCTTACGACGATTGCCGAGCCCCGTTCGAGGCCAGAATTTCTCCACGAATATGTGTTGACACCGCATAGCCTATACGCTGCTGTGGCCGTTGGTCTCGGACCTCAAGCCATTATCAGCACCCTCGACCGATTCCTCAAGACAGCCCTCCCAACACGGATTCGAGATTTTATCCTGGCTTGTGCTACGGACTATGGCAAAGTCAAACTGGTCGTGAAGAGCAACAACTATTTCGTGGAGAGCACCGACGCGGGCATACTGCAGAGGCTGCTCAAAGACCAAACCATTGCGCAATGCCGTCTTCAAAACTCGCAAGCAATCACGACTTCGGAAACTCTTCAGAGTATTGCTCCTGTCATTCCAGGTACGGAGAATGCAGCGGGACTTCGACAAGCTCAGCTACTATCGAACCAGGATTCTTCAGAAGCCACGGGGCCAGACACAAGTGACGCTGTGCGTGTTTCGCTTGAGGCTGAAGAAGAAGAAGACGACGATCACATCGACATAGTGCACACCTTTCAGGTTGTGGACGACCGTATCGAGGATGTGCAGAGGAGATGTCTCGAATTGTCGTTACCACTACTGGAAGAGTACGACTTTCGTTCTGATGACCTCAATGCAAGTCTCGACATTGATTTGCGACCCAATACACAAATTCGCCCGTACCAAGAGAAGGGTCTCAGTAAGATGTTTGGGAATGGGCGAGCAAAGAGCGGCATCATTGTGCTGCCTTGTGGTGCGGGCAAGACACTGGTTGGCGTCACGGCGGCGTGTACGATCAAGAAGAGTGCCATCGTTTTGTGCACGAGCTCTGTCTCCGCGATTCAGTGGCGCAACGAGTTTCTTAAATGGTCAAATGTCAGCCCAGACAGCATTGCCACCTTTACTGCGGAAAGCAAGACCAAATTTCCGGGCAGCGCAGGCATCATCGTTACAACATACTCAATGGTCACCAATTCCCGAGAACGCGCCTATGATTCCTTGCAAATGATGAATTTTCTACAGAGCCGGGAATGGGGGCTCATGCTGCTCGACGAAGTCCACGTTGTGCCTGCTGAGATGTTCAGGAGAGTCATCTCGTCCGTCAAATCACACTCCAAGCTGGGCCTGACTGCAACGTTGCTTCGCGAGGACGACAAGATCTCGCACCTGAACTTCTTGATTGGCCCTAAGCTTTACGAGGCGAATTGGATGGAATTGTCACAGCAGGGCCACATCGCGAAGGTTCAATGCGCGGAGGTATGGTGCTCCATGCCGATCGAATTTTACGAGGAGTATCTGCGGGTGTCGTCTCGGCTCAAGCGAACGCTATGCGCCATCAATCCTGGGAAGTTCCAGGCCTGCCAGTACCTAATTGAGCATCACGAAGCGCGGGGCGACAAGATAATAGTGTTTTCAGATGATCTGTACTCCCTCAAAACGTATGCTCGGACGCTTGGGAAGGCCTTCATCCACGGCGAGACTAGCCAGGAGGAGAGGCTGCGGGTGCTCGAGAACTTCCAGCACAATCCTCGCGTCAACACACTGTTCCTCTCCAAGATTGGGGACACTTCTCTGGATTTGCCCGAAGCAACATGCCTGATTCAAATTTCCTCGCATTTCGGCTCTCGCCGTCAGGAAGCGCAGCGACTTGGCCGCATATTGCGAGCGAAACGGCGAAACGACGACGGTTTCAACGCATTTTCTACTCCTTGGTGACCAAGGATACACTGGAAATGTTTTATTCCTCCAAGCGTCAAGCGTTCCTTGTCGACCAAGGCTATGCATTCAAAGTGATCACCAAGCTAGCCGGCCTCGATCAATTGCCGGGCCTCGCCTTTGCAACGCAAAAGGAGCGACGAGAACTGCTGCAGACGACGTTGATTGACAACGAAAAGACCATTGAGGACGATTCAAAGCCTGATAGTCTCTCCCGTGGTGAGAACGGCACTTTACAGCGTCGAGCGCAGGGCAGACTGAAGAGAAAGGCTGGGGCACTCAGTGATCTGAGCGGCGAGCAAGACATGGCTTATCTTGAGCAAAAGAAGCCTGGCACCAGGTCAGGGAGCAAACAAGTTGCTTCGAACCCGTTCTTCAAGGCTATTGCAAACGAGACCAAGCGACGGAAGAAACACAGTTAGGGCGAACAAAAGTACGTCGGAATTTATTGGCTGTAGGTTGCCGGGTAGAGTTTATTACTTTCATGCGTTATCATAGTAGACCATTGCGAGACAATTAGTTGGTAAAACCACTATGATGAGTAACACTTAACAGACGTTCAATGAGCATTCTTTATTTCTACACGAGCTGTACATGGGTTTACTTTCGTGGTAAGAAGAGTTCCCTAACACCATTATTAGAACTTAATTCTCTTCATAGAAAGTAGTTGGCGTCAGTATAGGGTAAGTCAGATAAATGGAGTTTGTTTTGAACCACTCCAGATTAGCGTAGCGTGCCCAGCCAGACGCGTCGCGTTTGCCGATCTTCAACCGACAACATTCGGGTTTTCAAGCGGTGTGTGGGGTGGTGGCAATACGAAGGATTGGATTGAGTAATTACAGGACGTGGCTAAGCTGTCAAGCATCGGCCATCGAGTCCAGCAGAGCAACCATGAGCGCGAGCACCAGCAGCTCTGACTCTGGCGACCCAGAACCCTGGAGACCCACAAGTCAGGCCACCGATGAGATGAAGGAAAGATTCCTCGACGCTATTGAACCAGTCACCGCTACCGGCTCCTTTGCCCACCATGAGCGTCCGCAAGGTTCCCCAGTGCCTGGAATCAGCGTCAATGGTATAGGCAATGTTGCGAGGCCTCTGAGGAAAGTTGATGCCGAGAGACTCATTGCCATGTCCCGGCAAGCGCCTTACGGTAGAGGTAGCGAGACGCTCGTTGATACGTCTGTACGTAATACATGGGAAATTGACGCGGCCGACTGGAGTTTCACAGATCCCAATAGGGGAGCTACATACATGGAAAAGCTTTGTGACATGGTGGCGACGTGGCTCGGTGTCGATGCCAAAGTAAGGGCAGAAAGCTACAAGATGCTGTTGTATGAGAAAGGTGCCATGTTCAAGCCTCATACCGAGTACGTGGACGGCCCTACTTGTGGATTGTCGTTTCGACACTAATGGCGATTCTCCTGTGCTAGTACGGAAAAGATACCGGGCATGTTCGGAACTCTAGTCATTTGCTTGCCTTCCAAACATACAGGAGGCGACCTGGTTCTGACACACGGCCACCAGAAGAGAGTGTTCAAATCCTCAGATGCACAACCAGCCGTAGCTTGTTGGTACTCAGATGTCATACATGAAGTCCTGCCCGTAACCTCAGGCTACCGATGGGTGCTAACATTCAACCTCGCCCTTGATCCCGAGCATCCTCGCCCCACAGCCGCACTGAAAACATCCCAGCTGCAGCCCCTTGCCGACCAGCTCAGACGCTGGCTGGCCCAGGATCGAGACGCTAGCCCCATGAAGTGGGTGTACCACAAACTTGACCACGACTACACTGAGGCGAATGCTTGCCTCAACATGATGAAGAGACGTGATCGGCTACTGATCGAGGGCCTTCAAAGTCTATCTGAAGAACTTGCCTTTGAGATCTTCCTCGCGTTATTGGAAAAAGAAGAGATGGGCCCTGTCGAAGGCGGCTACGATGGCTGGGTGGAAGAGCAAGAGGATAAAGAAGTGATCGACAAGCATTTCCTTGATGAGGTGTTTGAGGAAAAGTTCAGAGTCAAGGCACTGCTCGACCTCGATGGACAAAGGGTGGCCGCGGGCCTGCGCCTACAGTCAGACGATATTTTGCTGGAGGAGTGTTTCGACGATGCATTCGGGGAAGAGAAATATGAAGGCTACATGGGCAACTACGTAAGTCGGAAACCTCGCGGTGGAGAGCTCATCTGGTGAGAATGTGTGATACTGACAATCATGTTTCGCAACAGGGGCCGATGGCAACTCACTGGTATCGCACGACGGCAAGTTTTGCATGCAAATACGCACCATCTTTGACAGGGACTCATTGTTTCTTGGCAGACTGTCTTGATTGTCCCCCGGGACAGTGTGTTTGAGTACATGAGGCCACCCAAGGCATCCAAAATCAGACCATCGCCCAACTTCAAGGGTCAAGTCCGGTACTTGGCTCGAATGGCCTTGAGACGGGAATCACCGGAGCAGTTTCTGACCAGTTTACGCGAGTTTAGCGTGATGGCTTTCAATTCGCAGAAGCCCACATCTGAACCCGCGTTAGAACGCGAGGGTGTCTGCGCACTTCTGAAGCTTGCTCTTACCAATGGCGATGATGAACTTCTCGACCTTGTAACAAAAAGCCATGCAGGAGCACTGAGCATAAATTTCTTTAGATGGTTCAGAACGTGGCTGGCCTCACAGGAAGACGTTGAGCGCAGCTGGGCGGCCTTGTCCCCGAAGTACGTCAGTCCCTCCTTATGCTCAGCGGCTGGAAATCTTCTGAAGACATTTGGAGCTAATTAACATGCTTAGAATCATGGCTTCGTTCCACCATTTTTTCGACTACAAAAGCATGCTCCTGTCACTTAACGTTTTCGCACCAGTCCCAGGCCGTTCCGAATTCTGGGACCCATTTGACACTCCCAGCTGTGTCCTGGCGACAGTCAAATCACAGCTTGTGCCGATCTTTACTACGTTTATTGAGAAAAAATCGGCGTACCTGACGTATGGTAGTGGCGAGGTCATGGCTGACCTGCCGTTATATCATGATATGCCACTACAATTCGTCAAAGAAGTGTAAGTTGTATGCCCTCTCCAAGCTTCGGCAGACACCATCTTACAGGTCATAGCATGAAACCCAGGTTGTTGAGCATGAGGGCCCATCCGGCATTCATGATGGGCTTTTTCAGAAAGTTTGAATTACGATTTCGCAGTGCCGGGTTTCCTTGTGAAGAGGCAGTGGCGTTCTGGTGTGACTTGGCTCGACAATACCTTAACAGTGTCAACTTTGCTAACATGCATGCTTCCCTGGTCGATACAGAGTTAACGCATACACATCCATTCATATCTGCTGCGGCTACTAGATTTTCCATCCAAGCCGAGCAACGAAAGTCCGTGAGCTCTGCAATCGTCCATGGTTTCCTCCGCCAATGCATTCGATATAGCAAACCGACAAATGATCTTGCCCACCAGTTCATTTCGAAGCTTATTGACGCGATGCCTCGCATCCAACCGATGGACTTTCACGCGTTGTGGCTGCCATTCATGCGTGCGATGCCCATGCCTAATGTTTCTAACAGGGAGGAGATCCCATCATTACATCGGCAGCTCTTCACCACCTGCATCACGTCCTACGTCGACAGTTATGTCGGTCGTGAACCCATAAATGAGCCGAATATGGTGCGCAACAACATCCGATGTAGCTGTCGTGAATGTCGCTCGCTCAATCGCTTCCTCAGCAGCCCGCTGCAAGTCAACTGGGAGTCTTCTGCGGACAGGGGCGTAATATATCATTTACAAGAAAAGCTGAACACGAGCAAAAATGGTTGCTCCCACGAAACGAACAGAATGGTCAAACCACCAACCTTAATTGTGACGAAGCCGCCCCGACCATCCCTCCACGACCGAAGAGACTGGCATAGACGGCGAAGGGCGGCCCAAGCTGAGCTGCAAAAGTTCGATCAGCAAAAATTGCGGCTGCTTTTTGGCGAGGAGTACAACGCCATCATCAATTTGGAACGCTTGGTTTTCGTGCCTCCAAAGAGAGCCACGTCCTGCTGGTCGGTCTTCCACAGCGTTGGGTACGACTACCGCAAACCAAAATCGGCTGTCCATGCCGAGCCGAACACTAAAAAGGAGTAGATCAACGTCTCCAGAAGGCAGAGTGAGGACTGGATTGTGAACACGACAGTATAAACAAGACGTCTGAGATCAAGTTCAAGAAGCGACCGAAAATTAGATGTACAGAGCTTAGGAGTTACGGGATTTGCAAGATCGCTTCGTGAAATCTGTCATTTTCCTCCCTTGTGGAACGAACCCAACTTGAGTAGCATTGACCAACAAGAGTCCATCATCGTTGCTTCGTAGATGGACGTGTTCTATTGCTATGTCCTGCAGTAGTACTTTTAATCTATTCAAGGTTGAAGGAGGCAATTCGTGAGCAAAATCTCAACCAGTTCGAATATCTTAACGCTATTCTATGCATTTACTCTATTCCCAGTCCTGAAATCCTTACGTATAATCCCAAGGCCGCTCTGGCCACTGTGCAATCAAACCTCCAGATCTTTCTTATCCTCGATGAAATCAGCCTTGGTCTTCTCGTGGTCAAACTCCTGTGGCATGCCGACAGGGCGGTTCTTGGCGAACTGAACTGTAGACCAGGCAGATGGTGATTGCCTGAACATGAGGTCAATCTCCTCAAGGTTGCGTCCCATGGTCTCGGGAAAGAGGAAGTAGACAGTAACAGGGATGCAAGCAGAAATAACTGCATACACGATGTAGTACTGCCAGTGGATGGTGTTGATGGCCACCGGCGTAACCATGACAACGACGAAGTTCCTGTTAGTCATGTTAGCGTTGTGTGTTCTGGCGCCGAGAGGAAATTACGTACCAGAGCCAGTGATTGCCAGTAGACAGCGACGACATGGCCATACGTAGCTTCATTGGCGCGACCTCTGTGGCGTACAAGAAGTTGGCTCCTAAGAACCCAATGGGAACAAAAGTGTTGTAGAGATAGATGAAACAACCAGCGGCAATCTGGGCCGATTTGTTGTCCGCGGGGAACGAAGTGCTGATTGCCAGGGCGACCATGCAGCAGGACATACCAATGCCGCTGATTATGAACACGGCACGGCGACCGAATCGGTCAATGCAGATAAATCCAAGGAATGAAGACAGGAACTTCCACGTGAGGGCACCGCCGGAGAGGACTCGCGAAATTTCTGTTCCAAGTCCGAGGTTCTCCTGGAAGAGAATAGGGGCATAGACCGAAATGAGGTTAGAGCCGCTATAAAACTGGTTGTTAGCGACCAGATCCTGTTAAAGCAAGCAGCTTGCTTTGTGCAGGGCTACTTACGACATCTGCTGGTAAAACTGAAGCAGCATACAGAGCATAAAGCGGTAGAACAGCTTGTCCTCGCCCATCTTGAACATGTCGGACATCTTGACTGCGCCGCCCTTGGCCGTCTCTTCGAGTGAGTGTTCGATGCCCACAATCTCGGCGCGAACCTCCATCGACTCCTGGGAGTGGCCACGGAGAGCTGCAACCACAGCCGTCGCTTCTTCCGTTCGGCCCTTCATCATGAGCCAGCGAGGGGACTCTGGGAGGAAAAAGATGGCGCCGATGAGGACTAGGGAGAAAGCAATTGCGATGGCGATAGGTGGGCGCCACGTCACGGGTCCTGTGTGGAACTCCCAAAAACCCAGGTTGATCCAGCTTTCAAGGACGTAGCCGACGCAGATGAATAGACCATCAAGAACGACATGTCGTCCTCTATTCTTGGCACCGCTGGTCTCACTTTGCCAGACAGGCACAATAGAACTGAGTTGACCAATTCCAAGCCCAACAATGACGCGACCAACGATAAGCTGGGCGAGGTGAAAGGCAGAACATTCAAGCGCCTCGCCGACCAGAGTGCAGATTCCAGCCACGAAAATAACATTGCGGCGTCCGAATTTGTCACCCGTGTATGAGCAGGACAAGGAGCCAATCAAGGCGCCGATTGTGAATGTGGCCACGACGAAGCCTTGCATGGTAGATTTCCGGCTTTTCTCATCTCCTTCCGTGTGGATGGTGTCGATCTGTGGAAAGTGCTTGGTCCAGTCGTCCAAGGTAAGCAGGGCACCCAAGCCAGCCTGGTTGTAGCCAAAAAGGATGAAAGCCGGGCAGACAATCAGCACAATCTGGACGATGCTCAAGGCATGGCCGGTGAAGCCTAGGTATGCCATGTTGTTGGTCTTCCGCAGTCGAGTGCCCTTGAGCAGAGGAAGAATGGCCGAGGGCGAGGAGGTTGGATGGATGAGAGGAGCAGGAAAACACTCGCACAGCGAGGGGCCAACCTGGTTTAAAGGGTTCAAATTTGTTGAATCTGGGGCTGCTTCTCCAGTTTATGGAGGTGGAGGCACTCGTTGCAGGCCCTGCGGAGCCCCACGGAGGATATACGGAGATAATGATACACTCGTAAGCATATTTTGCTGAGGGTTGTGCCGCAGGATATTTGAATTGTGTGGAGCAGCACCAGGGTTCCGAGTCGGAGTCTTTCGGAGAGCAAGACAAACAAGCGTATGATGAATGTTCGTGATTTATGGGACGTCACGTCACGGAGGTAGTCAAAGCGTGGGTCACCTTGTGGTGCCGTCGTTTGTGAGGCTCCGGCGGTGGAGCCTTTGCCCTGCCTCCCTGTTGACGCGTGAACAACACCATATCCATGGACAAGACGCAAGTGATCGGACTGAAGAGTTAGTACAGCAAAGAAGTTTGACTCGAAACACGGCTCAAAACATGAACTCTCAAAAGAAAATCTCGCACACAGGAGTCGCCAGTCACGCTGCGTTCGTCTCAGATCAGAGGTTTCAGGGAGTGCAAAGCCCTCACGGCCGGCTCAACCGGCACTTAGGCCCATAGTCGGAGCGGAGCTTCCGGGAGCGCCATCTCAACAAAGACCGGGTCCCGGCCAATGGCAGCGACGAACAAAAGCTTGATAGGGAGCCCGCATGTGGGGCCGCGTCCACTTGCCGTTGCACCTCTTGTCCAGTGCCGACGGAGTTTGGCCGAGATGCAGATGAAGATGCATTGACCGCGTCGACGTGCCTTATTTCCGGGCGGGCCTCTTACAAAAACAGAGAAAGACCAGGTGCTACGTCAGTTGCCTGTTTACTTATTTTAGATTTTCTGTAGCTACCAAATGTCCCGGACGGGTTTGGATGCAGGAATTGATTCCATTTGTGGATTCAACCCAGGCTGTGGAATCATCGCTTGCCGGCAACCCGCTTGGATGGTGCCATGTTTGCTTACATCCATGATCTGAATACAAGTTCATGAACGCCACCCGATGTTCGGCTATAGGAAGATGATCCTGCCTGGTTTTCGTTTTGCTTTTCCGTTCTGTATTTATGTGTGGAAACCCAGCAAATGAGAGTTCAAATTATTTCCCTTTGATAGAGCAGATTTGCGCAATGTAACAGACAACCAAAGCGATAAAGTCTCATCGGACTACACTCTACGCAGTACCTATATGAATGGATAGAATACTGACGGTCGTGTCCTTCGGGGTTTGCAATCGCTAGCCGGGTTCAGTGGGTCGGCACAAGTTTCGCTCAACGCTGCATCATGACCTACGTGAGCAAGTAATTAAATAAGCAAAAAAGTATTGATAAAATATAAATAATATGATCAATCAATATCAAATTATTCAAAGGCTTTTCAAAGTATTTGAAAAGAATTGTCTTATGGATAAATTATTGCCATATTAAAGAAATAAAAGGGCTGTATTCTATTCTCGTGCGATGCGTCACGCCCGTCAATCTCAATTATCGGCATAACACCAAGTCTTTTCAAGACATTGTTCATCATTACCCATGATTTAAGCACCCATACCCTGGGTATTGTTGTGCTTCTCCCGAATGTTTTCCCTCCGGTACCGTCATCTGGGTTTCTTCGAAAATCTTTTCTCCAGCATCCTCATCTGGCCAATCTCGACATCTTCTATTATCACGTTACCGTCCTTCGACACCCACTCATTTGCATGATTCATTGCATCTGGTATCAGAATTCGGCAACAGTGGAAGGCTACGACGCGGTATCAAGCGTACGGGCGGCAGATTGCGAGCATTTGTAGAAAGCCAAGAGCGCAAGCAATTGACGTGTTTCGACAAACATATAGTCTTCGAGCTTAAGCTCAGTAGATCATCCAAAGTTCCGTTCTTGAGCGGTCACCCTTCACTCGCAGCCCACCCAACCCTAGCTCAGTCGATGTGACACGGCCAACTAGCGAACGCCGGTGTCTCGATCTCCACATTTCAGATCAAGTGTGTCCCGTGTAAGCTCTCTCACCCCACAGAAAGGCCGGGCTTAAGGAGCATTGCGGGAGTGAATTCCGTTTCCATGGTCTTACGACCTGTATACTTACAAGGGAGAGGATCACGGGCAGGGTCGTGAGGATTTTACAGGCTATGTTGGCTGCATAAAGCGAGGAATGGAGTTGAATATTACCGGTTGTGGCTCTCTACTGGACGAAGCCATCCTTCATCGTGAGTCAACTATACCATCTCGTTAAGCTTTTCCTCTACAGGTTATATAAGTCAAAGCTAGTATTGGGGCTCAACAGGCCTTCCAATAGGTTCTACATTTGTTTCACAAGAGTCGCTCGGAAGATTAGCAATAGCTGCCACTGATAAAATTGCAGTCAAGTGCCCAAGCGGCAAAGTCCAAGAGTATTTTGTCAAAGTAGGTCATGAATACAATTCGCGATTTAGCATCTGACTGTATACGCCCAGGTGGCTACCGGTGATGAGTCTCAATGATTGCCTGGAGGCGAGTTCACCGCCATGGCAAACATCGAAGATCATTGCCCAGGTCTCGCCCCGAAGCCTTTACGATGGAACAAATACGTTTCGTCCTCGGCAGAGACTTACTTCCTCGTCGAAGATTTTTACTACTTGAACATGACCATCCCGTCCCCGAGCAAGCTTATAAAACGTGTTCTAGAGATGCACAGCATTTCGTCTCCAATTGGGATGATTGGCTTTCCCGTGACAACCTTCGATGGCAGCGCCCCTCATGTCAATGACTGGAGCTCCAATTGGGCAGCATTCTTCACGAGTCTTTTCAGAAAGTCAGCGGAGGTCAATCGAAACACAAATGACGACCGGCCTGACCTCACTCTCGCCCGGGAATAACTCTTGACTTTAGTCGTGCCCTGACTGTTTAACTCATTACAGTAGGACAATTCTCCCATAGTTCCACGATTGATCCATGGTGATCTATGGAGTGGTCATGTTGGCGAGGACAAAGATACCGGTCGGCTGATGTTCGTCGATGCTGGTACATCATACGCGCATAATGATTAGAGATCGGTATGTGGCGCTATGGTAGACAAAACTTGGGCCAGGAGTATATTGACGAGTACACGGAGTGTTCCCTCCTTTAAGCCCACAAGAAGAGTTTAGTGACCGGAACAGGTTGTGTAGTCTTAATTTCGACCTGAATCATTCGGCAAGCCGTAAAGGGGACACGGCACGCAACATGTAGGTTTCTCCAGAACCAAATCCCCATTGATTCGGACTCACTATGCATGTAGTAGCGCTTTTAATAGCATGGCTTATCTTTGAAACATATACGCTTCAGCCGAAGGTCTGCCAGAGTATGCTCCTCAGAAGGATCAATCTGTGAATGGAGGCGAAGGTTACATCTATGCGACTTAGGACCTGTTATAGCCCTCCCCCCAAAACAAAACAAAAAAACTACGTCGTGATTGTGCGAGGGTTGCAAGGATGATAGCTGTCTTCGCTGGCAACTCTGGGAGAAAAGCTCACATCAATATCAGCTGGATGAATTATTTGTCGTGG
>PXOD01000041.1:0-53086 GCA_003012165.1 Paramyrothecium roridum | reverse complement strand
GTTGCGGACGTAGTCGGGATCTTGTGAGTAGAGCACCGCCCCGGGTCAGGGACGCCCACAGCTACAGCGCCGGCGCTGTCCGCCGAGAGCCAAATCCATTGGGGGGGGATGTGGGGGGGTCGGCAGAGTACCCGACAAAAGGCCAGCAGGGGGGGGCCATGGCAACAACAACCCCGAATTATGGCAACCCAATCCGTCCACGTGCCTCGGTATAGCTGGAATCAACGAGTCGTGTATCAGGCGAAACAGAACACCGCACCACGTCCAGGATACGACAGCCGAGGCGATCATGGCAAGGAAGAAGCCAAGGACGTCCATGTCAGCCAAGTCAACCCGAGAACAGAGGACAACGACAACAGGTCCAACGATTCTCTCGAGCTGCGAAGCGCCGTGCCTCTCACGACTCACAGCTCACGACTAAGCGCAAAAGAAACGGTAAAAAAAAATGATGGAGCTTGGGTCCTCTTGAGACAAGTCGACGCAAGGATGAGCATGGCAGGGTACTCCCTGAACCTTTGGGTTAGGGGTCGAGGGAGATCTCCGCGTCTTATCAAGCAATAAGCTGGGCGACCATGGATTCCGTCCCCTTTCACGAAAACCTGGTACTTCTACGCTTCCTCAGCCCTTACGCACCACGTGAATCCCTCAAGAACACCTCCCGAGATCCAGGTATTGCTCAATTCTCGTGCTTAGGCACTGAAGAGTGCCATGTCTTGTCAGCCCGGAATCTTTCCCTCGTGCCACTCGCGCCGGAAGTGGTTTTGACACCAAAAACCGGTGCATCCGCTCCTGTCGGTCCATAGAACGACCCCAGCACGGTCTAAACAAGGAGATTATATTTCTGTAAAGCCAACGGGATTGGCCCCCTTGGTTGTGTGCGAGTGGTTGGCAATGCTCGTGTTATTTGGCGCACCAACTCCCTCCCGTCCACACCGCTTCACGATGTGCTGTCACACAGAGTGGCGATGCCAGGTTTTCCACGACTCGAGACAGTGATCAACATGCGCGCGGCGAAAGACCGACGGGACGGTACGCTGCTAAGATTAACTTCTGCTCGATTCCCTGCCCCTCGTGTCGAGGAGGCGTTGTCGTGCTATCGTTTCGCCAGGCCGCGCATTTTCAACCATGGATGCTCGCGAGCACCCCATGTCGAAATAAGGGACGTTGGTGGTTGGTTGCAGGTTGCAGCAGGCCACCCACCCACACCTCCTTTTGTTCGAGAATGCTTGGCAGTCAACAACCTTCTTTTCTCCACCTCGGAATCCCTGTCGGATTCCTTGCTAGCCCACCAAAGGGAGAATAAAGCCGGCCAAAGGGTGGGTGGGGGTAACCATGGGACGACGGGTCTATCGACAAGGATTTGCGGGGAGAAGGGGGACACAGCACGGAACGCCTCAGACAGGGGAACTGAGGAGACAAATCAGCGCCCGCGACTACTCAACGGGATCTGGATCAGAGAATGTCGCTCGGGTGCTGCATGCAAGTCCGGAGCAGAGACGTACTGTACGCGGAGACCCAGTGTTCAGATTTACTAGATTTACTCGATGCGAGAAAACTGCGTTCTGATCACTTTCCGGGAGCCACGATTCAGACTCTGTCAGAAATGCCCAGGAGACATGTCAGTAGCGGCAGCCCTAGTTCTATGCTCCCTTATCTCCGGCTCGAAACATACATCTCCGGCTCGTCGTTGCACTCCACGATAAGCAATGAAATGTTCTTGATGCGAAGCCCCCTTCTCCCCCAGAGTCAAAAGCAAGCGTGCTCCCAAAGGGACATCATGAAGTGAGACACGTCCCCGAATCCCGCGGGAAAGCCGTCCGCACACAGCCGGCGATCATTGGCGACAGGCTGATCACTGCGTCTGTAACTCAAAAGGCACCGGGAACCCTGTGAAGCTGGCCCACGGGATGCGCCACGTCGCCACGTCCCGACCGAAGATCTAGAATTTCCCGGCCTGGAGCTTGCGTTACAGTGATTGCATCAAGGCAGCGGCGGCCGGTGCCCTTCCCGGGTGGCGTATACTGCATGTGGTCGTACTGGGTGATGGGAAAGCGGTGGCGTAGCGGCGGGCGGGCTCGATTTTTGCGATGTCGCTCCATGACCTCGAGGGAAGATGGGGAAATCCTGCATTCAATAGCATATAGCGTGGTCTTTTTGTGTTACATCGCAAATGCCCCGTCACCCCCACAGACCGTTTGGGCCTGCATGCCTGCTGCATGCGGCTTTCATGTGATACCTGCAGTGGCTCGAGCACGAACAACATTGTTTGTCATTGTTTTCGTGCGATGCCCCGGCACCGACGTGGTTCAGGTCCGTTCACGCCCCGAAGCCACCAGACTTTTGACTACCCGGCTTTATGATTTGTGGCGTCACATGCAGTCCGTCCAAACTTGTAGATCACGATGGATTTACCTTGATACGTTCGTGCCATGTTTGGTGTCCTTATTATTACTATTATCTTCGCCCGCTGCCCCCACGCCAGTCGCTTACGTAGGGGACAGTGCGCCCGAGTCCACCCTCTAACTTTACACATAGTATGCCGCTCGAACCGCGCCAGATCCACGATTAGGTGACAGTGTAGCCGCCGTCGACACGGATATCCGCACCGGTAACGTACAGACTGGCGTCGGACAGCAGGAACGTCACGGGTCCCATGAGATCCTTGGGCTGACCCATCTTGCCCTGGGGGATGAGCGATGTCCACTTCTGCTTCAGATCAGGGTTGTCGTCGAGGATTTTCTGGGTTCTAAGTTCGGGAGATCAGCTTGCTGCTGCACCAAGATACTAACGAGCAGAAAAAAAAAGACTTACAGCTGGGTCAGCATATAACCGGGAGAGATGCAGTTGACACGGATGCCAGCACCGGCCCACTCAACGGCCAGGGATGCTGCCAAATGACGAACACCAGCCTTGGCGGCATTGTATGGGCTAACATTCATCCTTGGTTAGCATTCTGAGGGCGGCACGTCGGTTCACAACTTTGGAGTGGGCATAACTCACGCCTGGGGCTGGGGCACGTTGACAATGGAGCCGGACATGCTGCCAATCATGACAATGCTGCCAGGCTGCTTCCTCTGCATGAGGTGGCGGGCGACGGAGGTAGCGAAGAGGTAGGTGCCGTCCACGTTGACGGCCCAGAGCTTTCGCATGCGGTCGATGGGGTAGTTGACGGCCTCGAAGTTTTCGGTGAAGCCGGCCGAGGTGACGAGGTTGTCGATCTTGCCGTGCTGCTCGATGATTTCGGCGATGCACGCCTCGACGGACTCGGGGTCGGAGACGTCGGCATAGTGAGCCGTGACCTTGGGAATGCTGCAAAGGGGTTCAGTCAGCGGCCATGTCGTGAACCCTTGTAGTTGAAATAGTGAACTTACCGCTCGGCGTTGGGGTTTTCTCGCTTGAAGGCATCGACAAGCTGCTTGGTCTGCTTCTCAGCCTCCTCCTCTGGTATGTGTCAGTTTTGTGTCCAGGAGCCAATCAATTGTGAGGAGATCCCATACTGTTCAAGTCGACGAGGGCCAAATCGGCGCCGGAATAGACCATGCCCTGTCCAATGACAAGGCCCAAGCCACGGGCGCCGCCAGTGACGACGCCGACGTTGCCATCCAGAGAGAAGCTGGCGAGCGTGGGCTTCACGTACTGGCCGCCGGTACCGGCCACGGGCTTGCTGCTTGGAAGCTCGCTCTCGTCCGGATACTCGACGACGACGTCGGAATCGGTCCGCGAGTAGCTGCCGGGCTTGTCTAGGCGCGCGGGCGCGTTGTGCAAGCCGCGAGAGGCGGCGAAGGCTGGGCGTTGGAGGGCGGGGGAAGCAATCGCTCGACGAGCGGCTTGCCGCAGGGCTGGTGCCAGCATTCGCGAGGCACTAGAAGACATGTTTGGAGGGATGTGTTTCTTTTAGTGTTTGATTCGAATCTCCTGGCTCAAGGAGATTGTGCAGGGTGATGATGGTCGCGGTGTAGACCGCTGAAGAAGGCAAAAGTTGTGTGGGCGGCGGCGGATGACGTGGAGGGGTTTGGCTCCGAAGCAGCTGAGAGCAGCTCGAATGGAGAATTCTGGATTTGTTGGAGCTCGGGGCCTGTCGTTAAACGAAGGATGCGCAGGCTCACAGAGGCAAGATGTGCAAGAGATGGGATCGGCCAGGTGTTTGTGCTTATCCTTTCGAGTGTCGTCACCGCCGAGAGCGGGGTGGGATCGGAGCTGTTGGGAGCGAACCAAGTCCAGATGCACGAATAGGAAATGCAAAATAAGGGTTCGAAGGGATCAGATGGTCTAGTAAGAGGTATAGTGGAATATGGAAAAGGGCATGAGGAGGTAGCAAAGCCGATCCAAGGCGGCCAGACGTTTTAATACCATCGTGAGCCCAGGGAGCTCCGTTCACGGCTTGCGACAGCTCTCTCTGCTCCACCTGCACCAATTGCACGCCCCAAGGTCCTGGCCCCGGCAGCGACACGCCCTTCCCCTCTCAATCATGGTTTTGGCCAAGTAAAAAAAAAGAGAGAGAGCCCCCACCGTCAGTAGCTCTAGATCGCCAGCTACAAGGGGAAATAAGCATTGCAATTGGCACCGTTCCGCAGGTGCCTGGAGCGGAGACGCATTCAGCAGCACGCCGAGGACAGGAGCTAAGACGAACGGGCTCCGGGGCGACAGGCCGCCGCGCCAGTAGCTCCACGACTGGGCTACGAGTGTAGGCTAATTACTTGGGCGTGGGCTATTTTACTTTTACTCTTATTTCCCGGGGAGTCTCCAGTTTGTTCAATTCGTGTTGAGAATGCCCGGGGGGGGGGGGGGGGGGGAGCGTTATCAGGCGACGGGTGTAATGCTGCCGATGGTGCCCAATGGCCCCAATCTGATGGCAGGGAAAGAATCCGAGGGGCCGTTCGAGAAGCTCTTGGGAAGCTCCAGTATGCTCCAGTCGGCCGCAGCAAACCCCGGACCCTTGCGATGGGCCAGCCGGCTGGCTCCATAGCGAATCCAGTTATTTGAATTCTAGATGGGAAAAGGTTTCTTGCTTAAGTGGTCTCCGTCGCAACCGATGCACTGTAGTTCCCGTGGAGTGGATTGCCATTGCCAATCGTTATTGTTGTAACGGAGAGTCTGTCAGTCACATTCAGGTCTCCGTCTTCGCAACGAATGATACGCTCATAACTGCGGGGAATGAGATGCTTGGGAATGGAAAGGGGAGAAAATTGGAGAAGCGCAGGGGAGCCCCTCCCAGTGAAAGCCACGCAAGCTCCTCCCTCCGCACAACCCCAACCCCAACTGCCCTTCCTCTGCCCTGAGGTGCCTGGAATAAGCTTGAGGTACCTTGTGGTCCCGGCACCTTTCGGCGAGCGCGTCCATGAACCCCATCCATCCTTTCACACCCGACCCAGCTTACCTACCTTAGGTTGCAACAAACCAGTGGTACCTGGTCATGAGCTTGCCAATTGGAATCAGTAACGGCTCCACGATGGCACTCATGCATAGGTACGGCGGCCGTGGAAGGTTTTCAGGAATTGCCGGCGGCTGAGGGGCGGACTGTAGAGAGGGAAACGACTGAACATCCGACCAAAACACCGGGGACAGAAAAGTCAACACGCTGGCATCGACCTAGAGAGAATTTTGACGGACTGGTGACACAACACACAGACACCAACCGGCATTCTCAAAAATGTTCATCAAACAGATTTATCAAAGCGTGGGGGGGGCTCAAGGGACGCTGTTCGCGTGGAAGGGCGAAAAGGCCAAGATGTTCCTCCCGCTGGTGCATTGCCCATCATTTCTGTCTTCGGTAAGGTCTCTTGCAATGGTCAGAAAAATGCTTCTGAATGCCGAGAGCAAATATCGATGGAAACGGGAATCTCCTTTTCTTTCCCCCCTTCTCTTTTGGCCATCTGCATGATGTATGGTGGAAAGTCTCCATTTGCAACGGGGTTCCCGGCGCTCGCGGCCATGCTCGACATGCTCCACCAATGTGACCCATCACGATCAGTCCGGACTTTTTTTTTTCTTCTCACAGGGCACCTGAGTGGAACATGTCAATGTCGGGCATGCGTCAAATGATCAATTGTTTCCAGATGGGCGTGTGCTCAACTTCGTCCCAATCCACTCCTGGGCTTCCACCGTCGACGCCCTCATCTGCGTGGCTGGGTCCTCGGCAATCGTCTATCGGCTCGGCTGCTATGCCTGGCGCCGCTTTGGTATCGTTCGAGTTCGGCTGTCACATCGAACGGGATAGCAAACACCGTCCAAAACTGTGTGACACCCACCATCACTGGATGCCTGACTATAACTGTCCTTTCCATGATGTCTCGTTAGTAGGCGTTCTCGTCCGGCCCCATCAGTGTGCAAGTGCTTCGCATAGACCTACGTCCGCTTCGTTCTGTGACCGCGATTGATTTCATGTTGACACTGAATGACTCAAGCTCAAGGTAAAATGCTCATGCAAACACGAATCAGAAACATAGCCAAGTGCCTAAGGCATTATCTCAATCATGTTCTTGAAGGTCCGGTAGTTAGAGTTGAAACTCTTGCATGACATTTTCCACGTACCTAACATGTTAAGGGCCTGATACATTCATTCATGACTGTCTTTCTTTTTAGACCGCTTATTCGTATGTACAATGTATAATCAGGGCAAGCTCATATATGCATTCCCACAACCCAAGCCTCAGGCCTTTTCCTTCCTACCAACCATGCTATTTCATTTAGGCACGTCATACGTTGGCATACTGCTTGTTGAACGCCCTTCCAATGACCATGCGTCGAATCTCAGAAGTGCCAGCTCCGATCTCGTACAGTTTCGCGCTATTGGGACACAACCCGTTAGTCGTCTTGTAAACAATCCAAGTATCACGCAACAACAATAATAAGAGAACAAGTAAACAGGTAAGGGGTCAAAACTCACTCGCGAAGCAAACGTGACGCCGGCATCTCCTCCGTGTATCCCATGCCTCCCAGCAGCTGGATGCAGTCCAGCGAGCACTCCGTCGCCCGCTCCGCCGCGTACAGGATGGCGCCGGCGCAGTCCTCGGTGCGGATAAGACCCTGCTCGTCGACCGCGCGCGCCGTCGTATACGTGTAGGCGCGCGAGGCCTGCAGCTTGGTGTGCATGTCGGCCAGGCGGCCCTGCACGAGCTGGTTGTGGGCGATGGGCTGGCCGAACTGACGCCTCTGGTGCGAAAAGGGCAGCGCTACGTCCATCGCTCGCTGCATGATGCCCAGAGGGCCCGCGCTGAGCACCAGGCGCTCCAGGTCCAGACCCTCCATCAGCACGCGCACGCCGCCGTTGACCTTGCCGAGCACGTTCTCGCGCGGCACGAAAACTGAGTCGAAGTTGAGCTCGCCCGTGTTGCTGCCGCGCATACCCATCTTGTCGAGCTTGCGCTGGCAGCTGAAGCCCTTGTAGTCCGTCTGCACCAAGAAGGCCGTGATGCCTTTGGAGGCCTTCTCGGGCTCCGTCTTGGCGTAGACGACAATGAGGTCAGCGTCAGGCCCGTTGGTGATCCACATCTTCGAACCGTTGAGCACGTAGCCGCCATCCACCTCCTTGGCCGTGGTGCGCATGCTCACGACGTCGCTGCCGGCTCCGGATTCCGACATGGCCAGCCCGCCTACCTGGGTGCCCGCGATGAGACCGGGCAGGTACTTGGCCTTCTGCTCCGGCGTGCCGTTGAGCTGAAGCTGGTTGACGCATAGCTGGGAATGCGCGGCGTAGCTCAGGCCGATGGAACCGGACGCCCGCGAGATCTCCTCCATGACGACGCAATGAGCCTGATAACCCATGCCTAGGCCTCCAACCTCCTCATCGGCCGTGATACCAAGAAAGCCGGCGTCGCCCATCTTCTTCCACATCTCGGCCGGGAAGTTGTTGCTCTTGTCCGTGTGCGCGGCAAGCTCTTCTGGGATCTCACGGCGAGTGAAGTCCTGGACTCTTTCACGCAGCTCGTCTAGCTCCTCAGTGGCGGGGGGCTCGAAGCCCTTGGGGTGCTTGGAAGAATGGAACCTGCACTGAACGGCGGGAACGCTGACGGCGGAGCGCCACTGCGTAGCTGGCCGAGCCAGAGCCCTCAACGTCCTGAGACTGGCCATTTGCAATGGTAGCTGGAGGAATGAGGGGAAACGTGGTTTTGTGTCAATTGACGAGGACAGTAGGGGAGGGAGAGAAGCTGTGCTAATGAATTAGGAGGAGAAAACCAGGACGGATGGTGACAGAGAATATCTATGTCTGAAAAGACGTTATCAATGGATAAGGTGCCACTTGCGAATTGGATTGGTTTGAATTGATTTGATTTGGTTCCATTTGGTGGAGGAAGCCTCGGAGGTCTCACGGCTCTGCGCCTGGCGTCGGCTTTGTACGGCTTATCACGGGTCCCGCCGGTCAATCCATTAGACTACCCCAGGTTTCTGGTGGCCATGTGCCCCGTGCCTTGTTCGCCTCCCTGTAACGGGTATGTTATGTAGTGCACTATTCTAACTTAGTGCCTACATTTTAACGAGCCGCATCGAAATTTAGTGCACTTGGAGCGTCCCCAACTGAGGGTAAGGTCTAGGACTCCGTATAAGTACGCTATATCAGATAATCATATACGTTTTGATTGTCGTGAACTCTTCTACAATGAAATTTGCGGCTTTTCATCACTGCGCTATCTTGCCAATGTCATTTCTCCCCATTCTCTCCGTTTTTGTGAGTTTGGCAAACATCATACAGCGAGGAAGAGGCAAATTCCCTGCAAGAGCCGGGCGGCTTTCTCAACCTATAATGCTGAGAATGTCGGGAGGTGTCGATGGATCAGTAAGTAATTGCTTGGCCATTTGGGTGCTCAGATGATAGTCTAGCAGGATTCAATTGAGTTGGAAACGGCCTATAAAATTACATCGGTCGGAGGGGAACCGGGCTTGGTGCAGTTCCGAATAGTTCAGTATTACTGTTTACCGATCCGTTTTCCCCATGCGGAACCATGTGAGTGACTTCATATTGTCATTAAAGGCGCTCTCGCCCTGAGATTTCTGACCGCCGTGTTGCAAGGAGCTATATAGGCAGCTGCATATTCCAAGTCGAAATGGATCAAGAACGAGCTTTCATGCTCAGTGCACGCCCTAAATGCGGTGATGAGAACTTTAAGTTCTTTTGTACGGTCTACATATACCCCGTCTGCGGTACAGCTGATATAGCTCGACTGGGATGGACCATAGATAGCAAACACTCTATGTTAGGAAACATGCTTCACTTTTGTCTCGGCCTGGCCATTGGCTGGCTATGTGCAGGTTGACAGGCCGGTCTCAAGTCACTGACCTGCGGAGCTCATATACGTATCAAGTCGTGTTGATTCTCATAGATGACAGTGGTGCTAAGTTACGATGCGATGGCATGCCCCATGACTTGAGGCGAACGAGGGCAGAGAACTAGACATGAGCTTATTCTCAGTGCACAAAGGGGTTTGAATGTGATGCGGCCAAACTGGCAAGCGCAGCTACTGCCCCAGGGCAAACCACGACCCTTTAGCTTCGTATAGTATCAAGTCGCAGCCGGCATATTTCCAAGACGAGGCTCTCGGCCAAGAACATTCTCTACCATGGTAGCTACGCCTTGAGTTCTACCGGCCTTCGGCCCCACAGAAGCCGGCAGCGAGTCGCAGCCGGGCATGACGCATCGGCGTAAACTCGGCGAGTAGAGGGCCGGGCCGCCCGTTCCACTTCCCAGTTTCTGGCCATAAGTGCCTCGGTACGATAGGAGTACCTGACAGAAGCGTAACCCCTTGACTGTCAGTGATGGAACTCCTTGAGATGGGGTGAGGGCCGTGATTGGGCCAGGGCAGAATTGTGGTAATCATTTACACTATAGCAACGTGTTGTGAGGATGAGCTTGCGACCCATCCAGTTTGGTAGGTAGACATATCAGGCAGGTTCGTCTTTGTGAGCTTTGTACTGAGGAGCGCGTTCTTGTTAGTCACCATGGCCAATCAACTCATGTGCACAAACAACCGGAAGCAGGCGAGGGTTAGTTGGGTTGCCCATATTCACCAAGAAAACACATTGAGATTTATCCAGCTGCAGAATGAAGCAAAGTAATCTGCTCCATCGGCAGAGTACGGAGGGACGCGGTAGGGCACGGTAGGGCACGGGGAGCGAGCTATCAAGCATCTTATAAGTCCAGTAAAGCTCTGAAACAAAGCGACGAACCGGGGGTTCGGGATACCGAGGTCACGTGTCGCAGAGGAGTGGGGGGGGGGGGGGAAATCGAAACTGGCAATTGACGAGGTACTGCAGAGTCCAGAGTAGGTAGGTACGCCTGGCGTCGGCTTCGGCCGGCTTGCTGCGGCCGCTACCCCAGGTTTCCCCAAACGTCACACAGCTCGGCCTTGGCAATTCCAGCAACATGCCCTCTCTGGCCGAGCAATCTCTCAACTTTTCAACGACGGAGCTCCCGGCGAGATTGCGTCCTCCTCTTTCCCTGTCCCTCTCATCCATTGACTCGAATTGATCGAGCAGCAACCCCTCTCACAGCACATATGGCCCTCTCTCGGTCGTCCCGCCAGGCTCTCCGCCTCGGCCGCCAGCTCACCACCACCCGCCAAACGCCATCCTCGCCCGCGACCCGCAATGTCCGCGGCGTGGCCAGCCTCACCCCTCCGCACCAGGCGGGCGCCATCTCGCGGATCCAAAGCGCCGTGGACCCCTCTTCCGACGAGTTCAAGGAGAACCAGAAGCAGATGAGCGTCGTCATGAACAAGGTTCAGGAGCTCTCCCGCAAGATCCAGCAGGGCGGTCCCGAGAAGGCCCGCGCCAAGCACCTCGCGCGAAAGAAGATGCTGCCCCGCGACCGCATCACTGCCCTGATTGATCCCGGCACCACCTTCATGGAGCTGTCCCCGTTTGCTGGCCACGAGCTGTATCCCGAAGCCGACGTACCCGCAGGTGGCATCATCACTGGCGTGGGCGTTGTCGAGGGCGTCACCTGTGTCATTGTCGCCAACGACAGCACGGTCAAGGGCGGCACCTACTACCCAATTACCGTCAAGAAGCATCTACGAGCTCAGGTTGTTGCCCAAGAGAACAAGCTGCCGTGAGTTCCATTCTATCCGAATGTCTTACTTGGCATATACTGACTTCCGTACCACAGCTGCATTTATCTTGTTGACAGTGGAGGCGCCAATCTGCCTCATCAGGCCGATGTCTTTCCCGACCAGAACCACTTCGGCCGCATCTTCTACAACCAGGCCCGCATGAGCTCCCAGGGTATTCCTCAAATCTCCGTTGTCATGGGTCCCTGCACCGCTGGTGGTGCTTACGTCCCTGCCATGAGCGACGAGTCCATCATTGTCCAGGAGCAGGGCCATATCTTCCTGGCTGGCCCACCGCTCGTCAAGGCCGCCACAGGCGAGGTCGTTAGCCACGAGGAGCTCGGAGGAGGCAAGATGCACTCCTCCGTCTCAGGTGTCACCGACTATCTCGCCGTTGACGACGCTCATGCTCTGGTTCTCGCCCGTCGCTGCGTGAGCAATTTGAACTGGCCAAAACGGTCGCCCGCAACTCAGGCTCCCGCATCAACTTTCAAGGAGCCGCTGTACGACCCCGAGGAGCTACTCGGCATTGCCACCACCAACCTCCGGAAGCCCATGCCTGTGCGCGAGATCATCGCACGTATCGTCGACGGCTCCGAGTTTTCCGAATTCAAACGCGACTTCGGCACGACACTAGTCACCGGCTTCGCTTCGATCTACGGCCACAAGGTTGGCATCATCGCCAACGACGGTATCCTCTTCGCCTCGTCCTCCGTCAAAGGCGCTCATTTCGTCGAGCTGTGCACGCAGCGCGGTATCCCCCTCGTCTTCCTCCAGAACATCTCGGGCTTCATGGTCGGCTCCGCCTCGGAGCGTGATGGCATCGCCAAGCATGGCGCCAAGCTCGTCACCGCCGTCGCCTGCGCGGACGTGCCCAAGTTCACCGTCGTTGTTGGCGGCAGCTACGGCGCTGGCAATTACGGCATGTGCGGCCGCGCGTACAGCCCGCGCTTCCTGTGGATGTGGCCCAACGCACGCGTCGGTGTCATGGGCAGCGAGCAGCTCGCTGCTGTCATGGAGACGGTCGGACAGAAGGCCGATCCGGAATTGAAGGAGCGCATCGAACGCGAAAGCGAGGCCACCTTCTCCTCCTCACGAATTTGGGTGAGTCAAACAAGTACAAAATTGGCTCAAAATTTAGAGCCGCAGCTTGACACATAACTGACTGTTGACATTATAGGATGATGGAATTATCCCCCCACAACACACACGTCAGTATTTGGGACACGGCCTCAACGCAGCCATGGGCGGGCGTAATGAGGTCAAAGCGGGCGATACCAAGTTCGGTGTCTTCAGAATGTAGATTAAGACTGATAATGCAGTACACAGTGTTGCGAGCGAATTATTAAAATAATCAAAAAGAAGACATAAAGACAAAATCACATTACCCAGAGTTGCCTCGTGATCTCGCTCATTTGTCTCGTCTTACATGGAGTTGTTACACGTAGGTAAGGTACATTATGGAAGCACGAAGCCCTAGCATTCGACAGTAAGGAACGAACATAGATATATGCAAGTAGAAGTAGAAGCATCAAAGCACTGGTGGCACGTGCCCGGGGCTCTTGGACATCGGTGATGATAAAGCCGGTGTAGTAATGACTACGGCACAACTAGGCTGCAAGTATTGTCAGGATTGCCGGTGAATGTCGGCTCATGGTGTATTCGTGGTATCTACGCTTCCTCGTCCTTCTAAACGCCGTTGCTAAACTACATTGCGGGTTGTACATGCGGTTCCAAGAAGAAAAGGAATCTCTGAAATGTTGTATACAAGATTGTAGTACTATGCCATACGGCATCGTGCTCCTCATTACGAAGAGAAATTAGTGCCATCGGCATTTCGTCTAATCATCCTGTTCTCCTGCCGCTAACATTAGAAATGTGCGCAGGAGAACATATTATGTGAAGATGCTCATAATTCTTGACTCGTATGGTCTTATAGTATTGGAAGACCCGAACCTCCCCTTCGACTTCGGACTTGCTGATGGACCAAGGCTGTTCTTTTGCTGATACTTCGCCCAACGGGGCCGTTGCCGAGGTCGACCGTAAATGCAATGAGGTTGATCCTGTTGTTACCTCCGATGGCAAGATCCAAGGCTTCAGTCCGTTTATCGCCTCCACCGCCTCGCATGCCATCGCGCTGCACCTCACTGAAGAACCGCTGAAGGTTGGTTTGAGCAGTTACTGCGGACTCTGCTGTTTGTTCTTGAAGCACGAAAAGTACTGCCACACGTCCAAAATCCAGCATCTCTTCCGTGATTGTGAATGCTGAAATAAGTGTTGGTGATGCTGTAGGCGGATTAGAAGTGGTGATGGTTGGTGGCAACGAGCTGGGCGGCGGTGCCGGTGGCGGAGTCACTGTGGATGGCTGTTCTGTGGTGCCAGGGGCGCTGCTCGGAGTTGGGCTACTTGTCGTCCTCGGAGGGTCAAAGGTCAGGCTTTCGCCTGGATGGAGACTGATGAACGAGATTGGTGGTCCCGCAAGATTCAAAGGCACTTCGCCGGAAGCCTCGTCAACATCTTGCACTGCAGCGCTGCCGTCCCCTATTCTGGTAGATTGGCGGTTGAAGGTAACAAGCGAATTTTGGGCAATGCAGGAAAGACTGCCGGAGTTGAGCTTGGCCAGGATAGTGGTCCCTGACAGGGGTATGGAAAAGTTGGCCGACGCCTCTGCAATCAGTCGAGGGATTGCTCTACCCAGAGTTACATCTTGGATGTTCTTGCTCGCGTCCGAAGACACCAAATTGGTGGTGGTACAGGCATCAGACCTGTCTCCTGTACAATCAGGACCCGAGAAACCGTTTGTACATATACATGAACAAACGCCCTGAGATATAACATTGGTCCCTCCATTCTTGCAGACCAAGGTCGTGCGACACTGCTCCAAGCTTTGATCTGCATTATTCTGATTGCCAAGAGTCTTGAAGACAAAGAATTGCAATGGGATGACAATGGCAACTGCAATAACTGCAAGACCAAGAACAACCACCAAAATGAAAGCCCACATTGGCAGGCCGCAGCACCGACGAGCCGGCTTAATGGTGCCTTCTTTGGATTGGCCGCCCATTTCGGGGGACTGGGCTAGCCGGGATGGGCCGGGCGGCGCCTCTTGCCTGCCTGGTGCTAGAGGCCAAGATGTACCCCTGAACCATGAACCTCGCAACGGACGAGGCTCTCGCGTGGTCTGGACAGGAGGTGGAAAAGCTGCCAGCATGTCTGACAATCCTGAACGACGTCGATCTGATGCTAAGGGCGTTATTAGTGAACAGACGTTATTAAAACGTCAAGGTATAATGAACTTACGGGGTTCCTTCTCCTCAAAACGGTCACTAGGAAAGTCGCCAAGATCCTCGAAGCGGCTTGCTGGTCTCTTACCCCCATCAATCATGGCTGCGAGTCTCGTCGCACGTCGAATCAGATCCGGTAGACTGGTTAAGCTGCCTCGGGCCTCGGCAGCCCTAACAGCGTCAATGTCGAGTTTCGGTAGGCGTCTTGCAGCAGCCTTATCGGCAGCGTTAAGGGGCACGGGCGTGCTACTAGGTGGCTCAATAGGGCTTGGTGCAGTGGCAGCAGCGAAAGCTCCAAGGATTGCCGCGGATTTTACGCCAGGGTCATTGGAGGACATGAGCGATTGTCTAACCTCTGCAGGTGTGGGTTTTGCCATCGGTAGTGTGTTAGAGGAACTGGTAGACACATCGAACTGGCTACTCTCTCCTTGGTCGCCTTGTACAGGGGCGGCTCCGGGACGAGAGGCAGGCTGTCCAGCATTTGTAGGTTTTGTGGTGATGATTGAGGGCTTTCCCTTCTTCCCAACGCTAGCACTTCGCACCAGGCTACTTTCGTCTCCATATTCTTCAATGAATTGAGAGTCGCGGCTGTCATCGCTGATCGACTCCTCGTAGAATGCATCTTGGAAGGTTGAGCTGGTTGCAGATGAAGGCTGTCCCCATGTATCAGGCATAGCGGCACTCGATGCATAAGACCCGTGTGAGCGCGACCCAGCGCTTTCCTCTGGAATGGGTGAGACGTATGAGGTTGTTGAGTAGAAGGACGATAAGCCCCTGCGGCTGGAAGGCGGAGGACCTAGATTAACACTCTTCCGGGGTGGAGCAAGACTCGCGGTTGTCGTAGCTGGGACAGGAAAGTCAGGGATTGATCCTACTGATGACACAGTGAGTCTTGAGGATGGCGTGAGCGGTGCGGATGAGCCATAATCCTGGCTGACAGCGCGGGAGTTGTCAGTTGGCGTATTGGGTGCGAGAAAGACGGGCGTAGGTTCTTGCACGCGTGATTGATCTAGTATTGAGGGTACCACGCTTGGGCGCGGCGGTCTTTGCGGTGCCGGTTGACCTTGACCTTGAGGAGGTCGAAACGGACGAACATTCCTCGATTCAACCGGGGACTGGAGGGGTCCAGCCAAAGGCCACTGAGGGACTGGGGTTGGTCGAGAGATTGCTTGGTTGATGTTGCCGCTTAGTCCAACTGGGGCTCGAGGTTTGGGGACCTTGGAAGCTGGAACACCGCGGTAAGAGGGTAAGCTAGTGCGATCGGACTGCGGTTCTTCGTAAATCATTTGGGGCGGTTGCAGTTGCATAGGATCTCTTGGTAAGCCTGCCAGAGCTCGCTCGCGTGCCCGCCTGACGGAGCCGACTTGTGGTGGAGGGCGATCCATGGCATTTCCATGATATGTTTGACTCATCTAAGTCAGGACGAGCGGTGCGCAAGGAGTAAATAAGGGCAAGCAGCAGCGCAACAAATCAGTGTTCCTCGCGCTAACTGCCGCCGTTCGGGAGTGCAACCTATTCGGTGGACCAACCTCGATAGGTCGAGGGCGGGTGCAGATGTCGGAAGAGTTGAAATTTGGAGTCCGCAAACCAGTAGCGGGGAAGAATCAAAGTAGGGCCTCGTATATGCCGGCGTGGGCTCCTGGGAATGAGAGAGAGCAGTTGCGTAACATGAACGTTTGCGCCAGCTCGGGAATCCCGGTAGGACAAAACTCGTCGATGGTGAATTGCGCGTCGAGGACCGGAAAGGGCGAGAGGTAAGAGAGAGAAGGAAAAAATCACAAGAAAAGAAATAACCACAGAAGGGTAGTAGACACAGCAGCAAGTGGCAGAGCACTCGAGGACAGCTGGTAAACAGACCGTCGATGCGCCAGCACGAGGTCAGAAACAGATGACTAGAAGAAGTGAAAGTCAGCACATGAATGGCTGGAGTTGGCGAAGGAGAAGAACGGCCGACGTAGCCAGGCCGTTTTTGGCAATCACTGAGAATACAGGAATCCGAGCGCAAGCAAGCAAGCAAACACAGAAGCAGACGCAGAAGCACGAAAGATCTTGGCTGTACAGCCGGGTCGCAACGGGGTGGGGAGAGCAGGGGTCATGAGGGGGTGAGTTGAGCGAACGGGGCGATGGATCACATACGGCCGATGTCTCAAGTCTCAGGATGCCCCCCAATGGGGAGACGGTGCGCCAATGGGAAGAGGGATGAGGGGCGTGAGTGGAGGGGACAAGGGGATGAGGAGAAGCATGAGACGCAACGGACGACCACGAACGGGAACGAGAACCAGCAAAGACTGCAGGAACATGCTGCAGGGGAGAAATGCGCACCAATGTGACGGTAAGAAAAGACGCGATTTGCGAAGTGCGCACCTTGAATGAAGTAGGCTACCTTCCCCCAGGAAAGACAAAGCCTTTGCCGACAGCAGTAGAGCGTTTGCAATGACGCGGGCGAGTCGCACGTTGCTAGTCCTCTGAGACGGTGTTTCAGATGCGACTGGATTCTGTTACGCATGGATTGGTGTTGTCTTGAACCTTGGTATCCGTAAACGTGTCGGATCAGACACAACGGGCTTTGGTCTAATTAGTCGTCGAACATTAAACGGGCAGCCCTATTTGCAGCCGCTAAGCGTTCGAATCCGAGGCAATCGAGGCGGGCAGTCGAGAGAGCGGCGTGCTGAAAATAAATCTGATGATCTGGTGTTGCGAACGCTGGTGCTGCTACCTGGCCAGGGCTTCCTGCTTCGAGACTGGCTCAAGTAAATTGGCTCGGGGATGTAAGAGAAAATGAGCAAAGTGACAAGTAACGAGTGGAACAGCTAAATCGAAGCTGCAGAGAGGCCAAGCAGGCCAGAATTGAATCTTGTGTCAGAAGACGACGACCGGCACCAAGACGCAACTGGCGGCAGCAGTTCGAGGCGAGGCGAGGCAAGGCACGGCACGGCAAGGGCGAAGGAGAAAAGGAAAAAAGGGAAGAGAGGGAAGGCAGCTCGGCAAGGTCAACCGGACGGCGGTTCTTAGAAAAGTGGGCAACCGGGAACCCAGATCGCGAGAAACCCGGTGACTGGGGGACGGGGAGGCTTCTCTCTACATAGTACCTTGGGACAATGACGAGGGCTGAGTGCACTTCTCACGAAAACGGATGGATATTACGATCAACCGAATGCTTGGCCGAGCCCATTCACACCAGGAATCCACACTGAAGCCTCTTTCGGACGGGGATTGCTATGGGTAATTAATTTAGCTCAGGCACCGGCCAAGCTAAAGGCTCAACTCGCTCCGCGCTGCAACAGCAGCCGTAGGTGCTCCAGCATGTCGTCCGCTGCAGGGGGGGGGGGCAGAATTAAGCTACGCAACACGATACCAGCCACGAGCCAACCCATGTCTTCGCCCGGGCCAACAGGGTCCCCTCGGGAGCATGGAAGCGAGGGAGCAGCAGGGCCTCTCGAAAGCCATGACATAGTCTACTTCCGCGGTTGGCTCGTGTGCTGACGCTCCCGGGCCCTGACGAAGCTTGGCACCCCTCGAACCAACCTGTGCGCCATCTTTGCATTCCCAGGCCAAAAGAAAACTACCAACCACATCCTGGGGCGACGCCGTCACCAGAATCTAGCAAGAGCTAAGAACTTCAGCTCGCGATAAGCTCACGAACCAAAGGGGGTGGGAAATGGCCTGTGGCCTGACGGTGATACTAGCCCTGCAGGGAAAAGGTCGCCGGCTGTGTATGGGGGGATTCGAGGCGACGAGTCCGTATATCCGCAATCCCCTGTCTGGCCCTACCTGCACCTCGCACCACGTAACGAGCGGAAGTGCGTTATCTGCAGCAATACTTTTTTCCCTTCACACAACTGTTACACCCGGACAGGTTCACGCAAACGGATGGCCATCTCGACCGCATCGGTCGTCGTCCGCGAAAACTTCACCCGCCCCCACAAGCACTACCCATGGCCACGTTAACGATACCACTTCAACATGGCAGTGCCCTATGCGGCAGTTCATGTGCAGGACTGCCGCCATTCTTGGCTCTATGCCTCATGCCCGCACCTAGTCGTCCAATGCTTGTCAGCTGGGTGTCGTGATATCTTTTAGTCGTTGCCAACGCCGTCGCCAACAAGCCACAACCACTGGTGACTCCATCTCACCTGAGAGGCCTTGCTGAGCCTGGATGCAATCCCCACGAGGTGGTTGTGGCCACGAAGCCACGGCCACGGCCAAATGCATGCTGGGCCCGTGCGTTCTCGTGGTCCTGATCCCTGGTCTTTTGTCCCCCGGTCAGCCGTATTAACTAGAAACGCTAGCGTCATGTTCCTGCAGCTCGTTTAATCGACTACCGGCCCCTTTCGACCCATTTTCGCGCAGAAGCACCAGCGAGCCAAGCATTTCGGTTGTGCATTTCTGTTGGTTTGTTCATTTTGCTCTGGCTCGGCCCCCCAGATGCTGGATTTGCACAAATTCGCTCGGTCGGGGTTTGCGCCACCGTGGACCACGTGATGTGTCCTTGAAGCGGACCACTAAGTCGACTGACATCATTCCTGAACGGAATATTCAGTCACATATGAGCCGCATGGCAGGTGAATCGAGACATCTCACCGAAATACATCATAAATAACACTTCCTTTTTTCCATTCTCTACCGTAATTCTTGGGTCTCACCTCAGGCGGCCGGCCACCCGTCCCTTAGTCATTTACGCCATCATAAACGCAATGGCTAATTTCCTGTTTTACGCATTGTCGTCCGTCCGCTTGTCAATGCACTAGTGAGCGTCTCGATGGTTCTAAAGTAGTCCATCGGCGCTCCAGCCACTTTTGCTTCTGGGCGACGTTAGTATGCAACGGCTGGCTTCTTGTACTATGTACTATTCATAGGTGGTATGATTTACTTTCCCCTGGGTGCACCCATTTGTGCATTTGTTATACTGCCTAAAGTTGAGCGCTCACCTGCGCCCAGTCTTGCTCAGACCGTGACCTGGCGTCTCGGCCTCTTGCGCTCAAGTTCGATGACCGTGTGATCTCAAGTGTACCACGGACTCATAATTTAATCTGCCTGTCCGAGCGGGCGGAACAAGGACGAACAGTCTTGCCAAGGTGCCTGTGGCACGACTGTTCACAGCCATGCTCTCGGAAGGAGCGGCGTTTGCACAGAGCTCCCACTGCCTCCCAGAGGCGGGTATCTGAATACAGTGCAGGCCCTTGCCCTGCCCAATATCAATCAGATGATTGATCGACAACTCGAAACGCGCTGGAACACAGGGGGGCCACGGCGCCAGTAATAAGATTGCGTTGGAAGACTCGTTCTTCGATCCTGTAACTCTGCGTTAGATCGTCTGACAATTCCACAATTAGGCGTCGACCAGACCACATCGAGTCGTGCACGAGTTCTCCCACCTCGCGTTTCGTCGAACACACCATAAGTAAAGTGGGTGTACACTCGAGGGCTGGTATTGGACGACCGTTATCCTCTTGTTCAACAAGCGCCTTGTCAGACACATATTAGCATCATGATCTACGAACCATAGCTGGCCACACGTATTCTCACCCCAGGACTGGGTCTAGGGTAAGGGTGAAACCGGATACTGCTTCGCATGTCGAGAAATTAGGCGTAGATGGAATTTGATGCCATGTTAGCCATCTGACTGATTCACAGGCCCCAATGGGTCAAATGGGCAACCACCCCGAACCAAGTCTACATCTAGCGTCTACTCACTTTGCCTGACAGTTTGGAATGTTGACAGTCGGCACGTCGCAAATTAGGCGACATCACCGGATGCGTTGTCACACAGCTCACTGAATGTACTCAGCTCTTCTACCCTCTAGTTTAGGGTAGATCGACCACGGCCGGAAACTTAGTGGAGAGATAGTAGCCCTTGCGACCTGACGAACCAAGCGGCCACAAAGGATACTGCAGTCCCGACAGCTGCTGAAGCTTGACCCTGCTTTAACTGGTTGTTTCCAATTCGTTATTGAAGTTGCTAGGTTGCTCGCTTGTCGCCCTGTATATGCCAACGATATTCGCTCACGCTGGGCCTTCGACCACAGCCATGCCGCTCGCTTGTCTAGATTGCACAACTCCCATCTGTATAGTCCCAACCGACGACCCGAAAGCCCCAAATCTGACCCAATGTGAACATTTTAGGTGTAGTAGAAGACCTCCTCGAGAGGCTTCCACCAGCTGGGGACGCCGGCCTCGGAGCTCACGGCGCCGGGAGTGAAGCTTTCCTGCATCTCGTCCGTCATCTTCCACCACTCCCGGACCTTAGGGTTTCCGGACATCTTTTCCATGTCCCCCGCGTAGTCGTATCCAACATACGTGAAGCGCGCAAAGAGGATGTGGCTGTTATCGTCGTAGTGAATGCTGTCTGCAGCCCGGAGTCAGTCAACCCAACCACCGCGACATGAAACTACCCATCACAGCGCAAAACGGAACGTAGTCTATGTGGGTAGAAGGCAATCCTACGGTCCGCTTGATGGGGGTGTTAAGCTCGGAAGCTCATCGCATAGCAGGAATATGACAGACTGCTGTATCCACCCCCACAACACGCAGACCGACAACCACCAGAGGTATGACGGATAATTCACCAAAGAAAGCATGCCACTTACAGTCCACAATATTGCATTCCTTAATCTGTTGCAACACCTCTGGCCAGACCTTGGCATGGCACGCCTTGTACGCGTCCAGGTGCTCTGGCTTCAGCTTGACAATCTGGGCGAAGCGACGACCAGGGTTCTTCTGCCTTGCCGTTTGCTGCGCACTCGCGTCCGTTGGTGAAGTTGGCTGCCACATGGTCTGGTCTGACAGGTTGAGAGGCCAAGAAAAAGGGATATGTGTGGGTTGCGTAAAGAGTATCGCCGAGGTGAGGCGAGGTAATTAACCTCGCTTAGGGGACTTGGTGGCTGGCGTTGCAAACCGTTGTGAACTCTCCTGCCGCTTGCTAAGCTTGGTATCGGAGAGCAAACAATCGGTGAAAATATGCTTCAAGCTTTTGCTCAAGGTCAATCCCCGAATCCTGGAGGAAATCGAAAACTGTCGGAACGGACCGCAACTCTTGGGAGAAGAAAGGAAAGAGAAGGGGAAAAAATGCTGCAGAGCTCGATCACCGAATTCCGGGGCTCGCTCTTTCCTTCTCCGAAGCGGGGAGGAGGCAGGGTCTACCCAACCTTACCCCGCATGGGGCGGCATGACGAGAAGAAATGGAGGGGAATAGAAGAGAAATGGGGAGGAACAAGGGAAAGGCTCTTACTTCCCGGTGGACCCTTTTCCCGGTGATTCATAATCAGACAGCCGCGGCTTGTATTGTTGGTTCAAATGGCGCAAAATGGGAATGCAGGATATGGTAGGTATCCGAGCCTAGACAGCTCAACCCGGGGACTGATCGACGGCATTCACGCATGTTCCTGGTCATAGTGGCCGGCGGAGTCAAGGCTTAACTTATAGTCGCGGCAAAGGAATAGTTCTTGGCGACTGAGAAACCCTTCGGTTGGGAAATGAACCAGGAACGATTTGGGGTTTTATAATGATTAGTTCGGCTGGATTGCAAAATCGATGTCTTTTGGATGCATGGTCTTGAATTACATTCTATATGGTCGGCAGATAACCCGCATAAGGGCCTACAGCCTGGTTGAGTTTAAGAATGGAGATAATGGCCGAGACCCTGCAAAGATGAGTCTCTCATGTCTTTCACTCACACGACATCTTCACATATAGACTACCAAACTGAAGCATAGCGAAAAATCAGTTGTATGAGTCCCTGTCTACGGGCTAAGGAATGTGTGGGTATAAGTTGTACGGGACACCTCCCTGAGAACAAGAGAATCAAGGAGAGTCAGGCGTCATGACGCCAGTGATGTGAAATCCCCAGTCGCTTCCTCCCCGGTTTGTTGACCATACTGTGATCGAATCCGAAACGCCAGCCTTTCCAACTCATAATATGAGTACATAATGGTATCGTAAGTTGATGTGTAATAATTTTTCTTGGTTTTTCCCTTTCTTTTCCTTCTGTTCCGAACTCTGCTCAGATATAGCACCGTCGTGCGATACTCTCTTCCTTTTCCTTTCCAACTTGGGTGATCACACCTAGAGGCCGTCGCACCGGCATCTATTGCATCATCTTCGCCCAATTACAGCTTAGTTCTTGGGTGCGTCTTCGTACTGGGGCGGTTCCTCGTCGGCCATCAAGGCAGCCTTTTCCTCGTCGCGGACGAATTCAGGAGCACGTGACCGTTGACGGCGAGGGCAGCGGATGAAGACAAGTTGACGATCGCCATTAACAAGGCTCGTCAGACGTATGGCCAAGCGGCAGAGGCACATGGCAAACCTGTAGAATTGTTAGTTGTTGTTACATAGGTCGGAGACGCAAGGGTCGCAACATACAGAGCAACGCCAAAACCAGCGGTGATACCCATCAGGACAGGGAGGAAAATATGTGAAGCCATGTTCCTCAGGAGGTGACGCCACTGACGGTGGTGACCAGCCTTGTGGTGAGGGGGGCGGCCATGGTGACCAGGGCGAGGGGGGTGGTTGGGCTCATCCTGCATGGAGTGGCCGTGGCGTGATTTCGAGCATCCGAAGCCCTTGAAGGCATCACCGAACATGTCCTTGGCACGACACCACATCGAAAGGCACTTTGAAGGTGCCGTCTCGTTGATGTCCAGAGATCCAATCAAGATCTCACGAGTGGGCGCCCTGACAAGCTTGACCTTGACGCTAGGAATTCCGTCAACGAACCGATTGCCGACCTCGATGACCCTCAGCTCGACCGCGATGACCTCCATCTGCTGTACCTCGTCTACACCCTCTGGTTTGACAGCGAGGCTATAGCCAAGCTTCTGCTCTCGTTCCTTGCCGTTTCCTCTGACGACAGACGCGGACAAGTCGCCATGCCATGGGTCGGCGTTGGGATACAGTTCGAAGCCGTTGAGGGTGAACCTAGATCCATCCTCGACGGCAAAGTCCATCTTCAGATGCGCATCTTGACCTCGGCACCTCCTGCACGGGAGGTCGAGGCTCTGAGAGAGGGCGGTGGGTGGCAGGTCGAATGTGTGGACATCGATAGGAAGAGCAGTGACAGTGTCTTCGTCGAGCGCCGGTGCCTCCGGAACGACAAGGAAGGAAGCGGCGGTCGCCGCGAATAGTAACTGGCTAAGAAGCATGGTGATGACCATACATGTACAGAAGTGTGTCGTATGTGCGTAGCTGTCGATGAATGGGACGCTTCGAGGGACAGTGGTTTGCTATGTTTCGATGGTGTCAAGAGACAATGGAGATGGGAGATCAAGGGTTCATAAGAGCGAGGAAGAAGCAATTGGGTGGCAACTGACGCAGGAGGAAAGGACGGAACAACAGAATGCAGTAAGCGCGACCAAGGGTATGCGGGGACCATGCCAGATCATTGGTTGGCCGCTGCTCGCGGAATCCGCTAGCCGTAGTAATGCGATACACGGGCCAACAAGATCCATTGGCTACCGAGTCCGGGCTGGCCGGCGATAAGTCCATAGAGGTACCGCGCGCCAATCGGCACAAATTCACCTGCTCACCTGCCTCTGTAGGGTACCTACCGTAGGTAGACTAACAAAGGTCTAGGCGTCGCTGATCACAAGTAACTACAACGTGCTGTGCCTTTACTGAAGCCTAGGATGCGTTTCTGCTCCGTCTAAAAGGACACAAGCACAGGCTCGTGAAGCGTCCTCCTTCACGGTGAGAAGGGAGTGCCCATGCATTGCCAAGAAATAAAGAATAATTGTCCCGGATCGTCCGGAAACATCAACGCTGCAGTTGGCAGTCCGTCGTATCCGGAGGCTCCACGTGCGTATTGCGGAAACCTTGCAGTACCTAAGGTACTGGGTGGGAGCGCGCCAGCCAGTGGGTATGTCCTCCGCTTTGGGATGTGTGGCACGCGAGCTCTCCTCAGGGTCTCTATTCGACAGCCCCAACCCGTCTCCTGTGTCGTGTATATATGCAATCACGCCATGCGCCGATGCAACGGCATATTTGTACGATATTAGTTGGAGACTCGATTACCGAAATGCTGGCCGTTATCTCAATGCTTCATCACCGACAAACAAAGGTTGACGAGAGCCCACTTTGCCTCCCTAAGGCACCTTATCTTACCTTTGTTCATCGACCAACCTCCTCATCCCCACGCGAATAGACTTTGTCACTGCATGTACCCAGCGCAATACGCAATAGTCATAGCCGCAGCGTCATGCGGGCCCGGTCCGTGTGCACGGTACCGCCCGTTCCCACTTGCAACGTGCTAAATCCAAAGTACTGTAGCTCACTTCTCACGTGTCTGGGAGAGATGGGACAATTAATCTCGAACCAAGTCTTATATTGCAATCAGCGGCCGCCTGACATTTGAGCTGCGGCATGCCGCTGTTTCCCATTCTCCGGCCCAGCAAAGAAGTAAAAAGAAAGCAGTCAAGACGAAGATACACATTGTACTTTACAAAACATGCTAGGCCACATGACTCTTTTCCAAACGCATCAGTCCGCATTAATGAGTCTGTTGCCCTGCTCGCTGTTGGCATGACGGCCCTGCTTCGCCCACAGGTTCTTCAGCTTCTGGACTGAAATTGAAAGCCCTTCCCACCATTTGGCTTCCGGCCAGTGCTTGATGCCATCGTCAGGCTGCGTCGTGTTCTGGTGTCTGTGCACTGGCGATTCCCCACTCCACGGCAAGTTCGGGCTGCCGAACAGCCCGTCATTGTCGGGCATTCGGGTCCCTCCCGGAGTTGGGTATGGTAACACATTGACTGACAAGGCATTCGCTGCATCATTCGTAATCGACGTCCTCAAGGTTGTGGGACCCGCGGATAGTTTCCACCCTAAAGACACCCAATTAGTATACCATCACAACCCATGTCAGGAGCATGTCAATGATGGTGTCAATGTCTCACCTGTGGAGCCGGACATAACAGTACTGTTATTGGTAATCTGCACGGAGGATTTTCTGTTTGTGGTACCTGTTGCTTTGCACTTCGATGAGCTTGTTGCTGTTGCGTTTGATTCTGACATGGCCCAGCTTTCCGTCTCTAATGGCGTCCCTGAGGGTGACAGTGTCTGACAATTTGTCACCGTGCTCTTGCCTTCACTGCTCACCGTACATATGACACTTTGAGTTGCATCGAATATGATGGACGTAATACATGGTGATGGCTCACCCGAAGTGGTAATAGCTGTCGCACTTGTTGTGTGGCATGGGCTTGTTTTAGATTTCCAGGAATATATAGTCGAGTTGTAGGATGCAGTCACATCCGACCCGCTGAGACTGAGCGTAGAATATGTAGAGTTGCTTGTCGGACGAGGAACACTCGTGGAGAGCGATCCCGGCGTAGACGTAATTGGCATGAACGTCAGTGATTCCGATGATGTTTGAATGAGCGTACTGTTCACGTTTTCGGTGTTAGTTGTATTCGAGACTGCTGAGGTGATGATCGTCACGATACTGCTCAGCATTGAGCTGGTTACGACAGACCCCGGCATTGCGGTGCTTTGAGTGAAACCTGTCGTGGAATTTGTCCACGCTGGCGAACTGGGAAATACCGATGTGCCGGAGACGCTTGTCGTGCTCGTACCTGCACCCGAAAGCCAACTAGAAGAAATAGTACTTGGGGGCACAGCCGTTGGCATAGAACTGCTCTCACCAACACTTGTCGCATTTCGTGTTGGGAAGGGTGGGTATCCTGAGCCTTCTGGACTAGTCGTGTTGGCGACCGGAACTGTATAAGATGGTGTCTGGCCTGTTGCTGAAATAGGACTGGAGAAGTTGGACCAACTGGGCGACGAGGAACTCAAAACTGTTGAGTTGAAAGGATCTGTGAAAGGAGGTAGAGATGATACTGGACTGGAAGAAGTATAAGTGCCGGTAAGAAATGTGCTTGTGGCATTCCAAAAGGTTGGCTTTGGGACTGTCGTGTTCACCGGTGTAGAGCTCAGGTCCGTGGATACAGTAAAGACGCTGGTGTTGAACGAGGTGGGTAGTAACGTTGTGTTCGCAACTGTACCGCTCGAGGCGGCAGTTGGCCACAAAGTACTCGAATTCGACCATGTTGGATACGGGGCAGGGGTGCTCGTATAACCAGAGGGCTGGCCTGGCTCGAGGCTAGAGGTCGCCGTATAGGTCAAAGCCTCGGATGTTACTGAATAAACAGTACTATTTGCGAGGGTAACTGACTTGGAGATGCCAGTGCTAAAACGACTGCTCGATGACAAAGATGGTTCAGGAATTGTAAAGTTGAGTGATGTAGGGAAAGGCGGGTTAGTTGGAGTCTGCAAACTTGTGGTTGTATTTGCAGTGCTTGAGATCACCTTTGTCTTGGTCACTGTACCCATCCATGTCGCGGATACGATGCGTGAGGACGAGGTTATTTCAGTGGGCCACAGAGTTACGGCAGTTTGGGTGCTGTTGTATGAACTAGCGCTGGAAACGTTGGTAAACGGGGCAGGTTGAGAGGTAGGCCATAGTGTGGTCACTGAAGGCTTAGCCTCCACAGTGGTAGAGGTGAGATTGGTATATGGCCAAGACGCAGTTGTGCTGTTGTATTCATTACTGCTGAATTCCCCACTGCTGCGAGATGATGGGATGATGGGTACTGAAAGGCTGCTTTGGCTTGATATCTCCGTAATCGTGAAAGACGTTACTGTAGCTGTCGTTTTGGGCACCGGCTCGGAAAATGATGTCGAGTTTGAGGGGTACGGGAATGGCGGGTAACCAGATTCCGAACCCGTCGTGACAGAAACACTAGCTGTACTTTCACCCAATGATTTCGTAGAAGTGGTATTTTGGAATATCACAGTATCCGTCTTGCTTGTTGGCGATACAGCCTCCCCTGAAGTACTCGACGTGCTACTAAGAGGAGAAACTTCTGTGCTTGACAACACTTGACTCGTGATATTACCAGTAAAAATTGAGCTGGAAATAGTCGCGTTTGTGGGGTACGGAGTCACAGTGCTCGACAGTAAACCTGACGACGTAATAGAAGTTGTTGCAAACGGAGCACTCGATACCATGGAGCTCTCAATGTTTGATGACGCGATTGTCGAAGAAGTAGCCACTGTATAAGTCCAATTTCCAGAGCCGACCAAGGAAGACGTTGTTGAACCGATGACGGTTATATTATCGGAAAGGCTGCTTGATGTTGAAAAGCTTGGTACGGTCGAGTCAGGATAACCTGTGGAACCCGTGCGGTTTGTTGGGACAACAGTTGCGGAGAACGTTTCATTAAAGTTGACAGACGTCGATAAACTTGAGTGGGGTGCAGGTGCACTAGGCCATAAAGTGATAGAGCTCACTACAGTGGGAGAAGTTGTCTGATCTTCAGTGCTACTCTGGGAAATGGAGACTGTACTATTCTCTCCGCTAACTGTGGCCTCTGTGGGCTCGAGCGTCCTGGTAGCACTGGACTGAGTTTGGATGATTGATTCACTTGTGAGTGAAGGAGTCGGGGAGATGAAGGTTCCGTTCAAAGCTTCGCTGCTTACGACAAAAGACGTGGTGATTCCAATTGAGGGGCTTGAGAAAGAGGTAGCATTATGCGTTGACGAGGCTTCCTCTGTCACGGGCAAGGCGGAGCTATCCGTTGAACCTAGCGAAGTGCTTGGCAGAGCACCAGTCGTGATGACTGAGATAAATACGGTGCTGTTCCTTGTTCGAGTAATGGTGAAGGCTGGCGACATGTCCTCAGATGCCGACGTTGCTGCCGCTGATGTGATAGTGACATTGCCGAACGAAGTCTTAGAAAGGGACGACAAGTCCGACGAAAAGCCTGAAGAACTGTCCTCAGTTGTTGTTGGCGATACAGAGCTCGAAGTGCCAGAACCTGAAGGTAGATATTCTGTAGTGCTCTGCGATGAGCTTCCTAGGGACGTCTCGGTAACTTGTGTCCCAGCCACGGAAGTTGTGGAATATGCAGGAGACGTTGACCCAATTGTTGGTGCTGCAGTGTCGTTGAAAAACACCGAAGACCCTGATGTAGCTACACTGATGAACGTGAACTCCGTCGTGTCCGTCCCAGACACGGGGCTCTCGGTCGCCGACGACTCAGATGAGTACGTTGGTGTGAGAATGACTGAATCTGTTCTGATTGAGGTCAGGGTTATCTGGCCTGTCACAGTGGTCGTATCTTTTGTTACGGGCAACTCTGTGCTCTCGGGGGAGGAGCTTGACGAGGTCAAGTCAACTTCAGTGCTGGAGCTTTCAGACTCCGTAGAGCCCTTGACAGTTGTATAAGTCGTCTCATAGCTGGTTCGCTCACTGGTCATGGTTACTGATGTGGACGAATTCTGGGTTGCGGGCCCAGAAGTAGAAGCATCGGGAGGAGAATCTAAACAGTCAGTATCGTTGCAGCTTCGGGGGTGAAAATGTATCTCACAGATTGTGGTTTGTTCGTCTGAGGTATAGACCGAAGTCTCCGTCTCATAAGGGGGCGGTAATCCATAATCATCGGTTGGCTCTGTTGTGTAGTCGCCTTGAGGATCACGCTGTCTCAATGTGCCAACTTCTGCATGCCGTTTGAGGTTCTCTACAAGCCCATGGCTGAAAAGATGGGCAAAAGCGCCCACTAAACAAAAGAGCAGAATTGTTATGGGCGTAAAGCCACTGGTTCCGGCTGGACCTCTCATGTCGAATTGCTCTCGGCCGGTCCTATTTATAGGTAAGCACAATGGAGTCCTTGTGGAGAAGCATCACCCACAACTCACTTTTATTCGATATTGGAATAGAGAATCAAGGAACAATGGACTTCAACCTTTCAAGACAATAACGAATGTAGTACTACCGTGATGAGGCCAGGTGAAAAGAAGAACGCGACCAGGTAGACAATGAAGATGCCTTGGAAGTCAGAACGAGGCACAATGCATGAGGCGGAGATGATGCGAGAAGTTCACCATGAACACAAGGTGCCAGCAGCGTTGAAGTGAGGTATGTGAGCAGAAGAAGAAAAAGAAGAGGAGGGGAGAGGCCTAGGTCGGTCAGTTGGAAATCTTCCACCGGGGGCCGTTGAGACGAAACGGCTGCACCAACGGCAGCTGTTACAACTGGCAAACGGCCTGGTGCTTCCCGACGGCTGGCGAGTGCCGTCTCTGATTTGCCTGCTTGCGCCCAGAGGCTCCGTGGCGGGTGACACTTTCGCCAGTTCCAGGAGCCTCAAACCCAACTCGCTCTTCCAAGGCGTGCAACTGGCGGGACGCCTCGGCACGCCGTGCCCGTGAGACTTCTACGGCTCGACGCCTTATACTGTTGTTCGGTAAAGCCACAATGCTTGATTCATGTAGAAGCACATGTCATCAAGAAGCTTATATCACGGCAGATGTAGTACCCTGACCACAATGGGGATGAGCGAGACACAAGATGTAATTTTGGAAGTCCATAGTGACCAGGGAAGACACCAGGGCGACGCCCAACCCATACAAATAAACAAAAAAATCAAGGAATACGTAATAATCCAACGATTACTCCAATAATGGCTCTCCTCCTTGAGGAGATGCGACTGCGGAATCAAAGACACCAAGCAATGGCTCGAATGTGGCAGCGCTGCGAGGAACCAGACCTGAAGACAAATGGTTACCAAGGTACAGCACCTTGCAGAATCGTCAAATGAGCGTAGCCGTGAGTCAAGATCTCGGTGCTTTGCCACGGCTGGTGCTACCGCGAAACACAAAACTGCAAGAAGCCTCCCGCACTCGGGTTTTGACGTAGCACCATCTCATCTCATTTCGTTTCATCCCAAAACTGCAGTAGACTGAGCAGTCCAGGATATTCCTAGACGCTCCGAGACAAACCGTCTTGTTTGATCTGATTCTGTTCTTCATACCCGAGCATCTGTTTCTGGACATTTGAAGAATTGGCTGACGCAGTCCATTGAACTCGTTGTTCACATGCATTTCGGTATTTCTGGGACCCAATGACTGCAGCTGCCGCTTGTAATTGGAAAATGGACGGAAAGATGTTCCGATTGGGAGACAAGAGTCTTGTTCTTGTTATTTTTGTACATAAAAACACAAACAATACTTATATAAAAGCCCCATAAATGGCATCTAAATTACAGAGCATCTTCGTAAGATGTTAATTGTAATCTATTATGCAATGCAAGCACTCTTACTATCACGGGCAGTCATTCGTGGGTTGTGTTCGAAACTTTTGTCAGTTGGCAGAAGCTATGCTGGTACATAAAAACTTTGCAGACGTTGTAGTAATGCCATACGCCAGTAAAAGCTCTTTGGATTGCATCATGGTGATGACTTGGTTTGACGACTTGGCCTGAGCAATAAGAAAGTATACGATTACAGTGTGTTCAGCAAGATTCAGAACCTGCTCTAGCAATTGAACCCATGGCTGATGTTGCCCCTCAAACGCCCTGTTGATAATCTGTCATTCTGAGCCTCGGTTTGTTGTGTGGACGAAGGGTCATGATGACTCTAGTGAACATTTGCCTGCCACTGAAAACCCCTTCCGAAACAGATCAGTCCACATCCTTGGCAGCCTCGCGCAGTGTTGGTGCCGTTTCGTCCGTCATTGACGTGTTCATCGCCTCGATGTCAGCAGCCCACAGGGCAGCAGCAACTATTGACACTCAGCATGTGTTCAGAGTTGAGAATGAGGATAATTCATACCTGTGTTGGTGTACGTGAAGAAAATCGATGCAAGGGGAATCATCTCCAGCAAGCTCGCAACTAGGCCGAATCTGCAGCTCACATGTTAGCTCCACGATTGAAGTCCATGGTTCCCTCAACCAATATGAGGTTTAAAAGATCCAGGCTGAGTACAGTTTGACTTACGATGTATACGGGCCGGCATGCGTCTTCAACCAATCACTCCTTCGAGGAGCCGACCATTTCTTCAGTTGGAAGTACTTGGCAGAGGTTAGCATAAGCGGATCGGTAACGGCGGTTTGGACAAACTCACCCTTCCATGAACTGTTTGGCCGCGGTTTCGGGCTAGGCAAATTGGTCAGCTCATCTCGGCCGAACCAGAACCAGTCGGGGCACAGTATCACAAACCTTGGAGGACAATGAATGCAATGGTGCCAACCACAGGGATGAAGTTGAGCGGCAGGTACATGAAGTACCTAATAATCGCCTTCGGGCCGAATTTTTCAAATGGATTCTTCAGAATCTTTCCAAGCTTCTGGATGGGGTTCTTGCCAGGCTTGATTTCGCGGCCCTCCTTGACAATTTCAGTCGAGTTCCTGGCGATCAAGGTACCATCGAAAGTGTCGAGGAGAGCGTCCTCGAGGAGCCAATTACGAGACAAGGTGTTGATGAGGGCCGAGCTCTCATTGAGCACCAGCAGCACCGTCGAAAAGACAGCCAGTGGGCCGTTCACAAACACCAGTACAGCGAGTTGTGGCACGTACGTAAAGGCAAACATGCCGGCGACAACGCTAACGGAGAGGGCGACATAGGGACCGAGGCGCGAGAGGAAGGGCTTCCAAAGGTCGCGGTGCGTAATGAAGTAAAAGATTCCCTGTTGGCCAAAGATAAGTACTGGCTAGCTGTACATAGTCTGCATGGGCTTGCATTACCTTGATGGGGTAGAGGTACGCTCGACTCTTGTAGGCGTTCAGAGCCAAAACCTTTGCCTTATCATAGTCTTCCTTGCTGGGGTCTTTCATTAGCTGCCAAGTCCGTTCTAAATGGATTCCAGAGAGCATACAGGACCTGTTGCGCCTTGTCACCAACCGAATCCACCATGCGATTGCGCTTGGGCCGATCGGCTGATGACGACTGCCCAGATGAATCTGCCATGACGAGTATGGATCTGCACGGGCTGGGAAACTGTAGGATGGATGGGATGAAATGCAATGTTGTTGTGGATGGTTGCCCTCGAAGATGGAAGGGGAAACGTGCAAAATTGATGATGAAGGAACGCGGTAAAGGGTTTGGTTGAGCTTTTATTGTGGCTATGTGAGGAATGGAGAGCTCGCGCAGATGGTCAATACCAAGCTCCAAGTCATTTCGACGTCAATGTCGTCATCCCCCAAAACAGAAGGCTAATTGAAAGAAGCTCAAGACAGGCGCTTATCTTATCGCGACCGTGCAAGGTACTCAGTACCCTTTAGGGGCATTTTGCTCCGGAAGGGTGGGCCATCCAGGTACGGATTGTATCATACGGTGCGGAAAGTGCTGCGAAGCAGTTATTTACCACACTTTCTCAGTATCTACACTGTACAATGACCGAGGCGCCACAATGATCTACGCCGGGTTCTATGCGTCCACGTGAGATCGAGATGCTGGAGAAGCGCTGCTTTCCCTGCTACAAGAACCAATGAGTTTTTAGGAATAAAAAACCACAAGAGGTTGAAAAAGTTCAAAAGATTCATCACAACTTCTTCAGATGATTCTGTTTTCCGCCAATGTGAGGAACGCCAACCATTTTTTGGCCAGGCCGTCCTTCCATATCAAAGACTTCCCCGTAGGTTACGGAGCCAACGTCCGGCAAGCCTTGCATTTCCCCACAACGGCCCCGTGTCGATCTCCACAAGCGGTAATCGCGTAACGGTGCCGCCTCCGCAGTCTGACGTTTTCGACTTCGCGACAAGGACTGCGCTGCCTCATATGTTAATAGCATCCTCCCACCTGGACGTCAGCTGATTCCCCTTCTTATCTTTTCCATCATCATACTCTTTCCTTACCGACACACAGATCTTTCTGTTATTTCGCAGCGAATCGATTCTCTATACCCCACGTAGCGACACCGGCTTGCCGCCAGCAAGACAGACACTAGACAGCGACTAGGCGCGATATGAATATCGCGACACGGACTTGGCAACAGTATTTTCGAAGATAAACCCAGGCACGACTGGCCTAGTCATCCGAAATGGAGCAAAAGTACATCTCAAATAACATCCCTATCCAAGGGTTGCCAGCACCTCCGTCAGCATTGCTCCAACTGACGCTGGAACAACTGGTTGAAACGACACCTCCAAAGGACGCCTATTCAGGACGCCATGGCGAACTCGGAGGCCTGTTTACTGGCTACACAGGATTAGCTTATTTATTCTTGCGGTTATCCGCAATGCATCCCGATATGCAAATCAAGGGTCGATGCCCGCTAGACTGGGCCAAGCAATACTTGGACGGCAAGCGTGGGAAGCTCGTGCTCGAGAAAGGCAACTGTGGCATCGCGAGCGAGAAGCTTTCCTACGAAGCCGTCAAGGCCTGCGTAACGGGTGATTTGATGGACGTGATGAAATTCATCTCCAACATACCAGCCATACTGGGGCCTTTCCCACCCGCGGAAGGGGATCCTTACCCGTCGGAGCTGGCGTATGGAAGGGCAGGGACTCTTTACTTATTGCGCATGGTCAAGCACTGGGTGCCCAACAGCGGCAGCTTCGTCGATTCACCTCTGAACCGCGTCGCGGAAAAGATTATGGAGACCGACGATGACGGAAACGGAAATTGGGAGTGGCATGGCAAGCGATACTTTGGGGCTTCACACGGCGACATCGGCATCATAACGCAGATCGTGTTGAGCGATCCGTCCCAGGCGCCGCAACTCGCCGAGAGACTGGAAGATCTCATCGACATTCAACTAGACGATGGTAATTGGCCAAGCAGCTCGAGGAGCTTGCAGCACGGCAGGCGAGCGGAGCTCGTTCAATGGTGCCATGGCGCCCCCGGTTTCATCCACTCCCTCCAGACGCTTCGACCTTTCTACCCAGACCACCAACATGAGATTGACGCTGCTATAAAAAAGGCGCAAGACCTAGTCTGGAGGCACGGACTGCTTACCAAGGAACCCTCCCTGTGCCACGGCATCGTTGGAAACGCACTGTACGTCCATTGACTTGATCCCATACGCTCCTTGAGTTGTTGTTGGGAAATATCGTTCGCTAATATTTCAGCAGAACACTTCCGCGGAATGAGTTTAGAGAGCACTTCCTTGCTTTGTCGACAGGAGAAGCGGTGGAGAAGGTCAAGAGCCACAACGCGAAGCTCTTTTCGCCAGCCAACTACGGCAAGGAGTCGTCGGTTCTCATGAATTCATTGCCGAGTGCGGCGTGGGCGTGGGCTGTCTGTGAAGAGGCGAGGCCACCAATGATCATGTATAATGATGTGTAACGAGCAATTTCCGTGCTTCGTATTAAACAAACTTTTTCGAAATGAGAACAAAACGAGTCCCGCATCAAGGTGCCGTCATGTGCGCTGGGTATAGGAGCCGAGGCTCTTTGCAGCTTGACAGATCCATTGTGGGATGATTATGAGGTGATGAGGGACTTTGTGTTCATGTTCAACCTGTCGCACGGGGCCGAGGCGATGGCGAGTCAATACATTTGTGCGTAAGCTACGTCTTCGCAAACGGGCTGCAGGCTCGCTTTACATGAGAGAATAGTAATCACCGAGGCATGTTCTGACCAGCCCACGGCCTCCATCAGCCCAACTTAGCTGCGGACGCTAACGGCATGGATTCACGATGGGGTCTTTAAACCCTCGTTGCAGGTCAGCTTGGGCCAAAAAATTTCGTAGTAGCGGCTTATTTGCATTAACGTGCATTCAGTGTCACACAGCTCGCGGGCCGACTGCCGAGTCGGACGTCTGTTCAGCCAGGGCTCGTCGCTAGCTCGGCATGTCCCGGCGTTCGGTGAGCTGTCGGAGACGCTCAAATCCGGTGTGTTTAGGTAAGACGAAGAGAAAAACTCGGAGGCGCGATGCTCAGTAGTTCTAATGACGTCAATGGCTCACCTTGAACACATCGCATCGAACCGATCTCTCGATCGCGAGGTGTTTTCCAAGTCCGTCCCATGGGTAGATTTCCCTGGGAACATGTCGTGCAGGGTTGTCTTGGCGTCAACACTTTCCGGCAATTGAAATGGATGAAGAACGACTCGGCCGAGAGACAATGATGATCAATGCTACTGAAGGGGGTGTGGCGTCTTCATTATCGTGGGCTTCCCACTCTTCGGTCAATGACGACCATATCATTACCGGGGCCCTGCGCTCATACGTCCACATGCCGTAATTATTCGCCAGCCCACAGCAGGCAAAGCAGACAAGTAAATGCTGGTGGGGATCTCAGGGGGTGCATGTAGGGAAAATTAGCTGTGGTGAGCAAAGAATTGAACAACAAATGCGAGGCACGATGGAGACAAGCGATGTCTTGTGGGCTATTCCCGAAAGCGATCAACACATGGCGACAACCTTGACAACTCGAACCGATTGCTCGGTGCCAAACGCCTCAGAGGAGCACTAAACCTAACCTCATAGTTTTGTTCTTTGCCGACTCGGGACATTGTGGGCTTCGAGGTACTTCGCAATCTCTGCTGATCTTCAACGTCGGGGACGGGATTGAGCAGGTCTCCGTGAATCCCGATCTTCATCGGTGCCGCTTGTACGATCCGAAAGGCGAGCTACGATACCTCCCACGATCCACTGTAGGATCCGGCTCTGCTGGTTTCATCGCAGTGCATTAATTAGGACAAAATGGATGGCTTGGAGCCATACAGTTTCTTACTTTACGCTTGGCTGCAGGAACGCGCAGCGGCGTGATATCATAGGCTCATACCAGGCTTGAAAATTTCGCAAAGAGCCATCAGACCTCACGCGCATTGGACGCATCGCGGCTCTGGCTGGAGTATCGCTGGCTCGGCCGCCGTAAAGCTTCTAGAAGAGATTTCTAGTGCCAATCATGCTCTAGGCCGAGCCTTGGAGGGCCCCAGTCAGCAGCGGACCTCTATGTGATCCACAGCAATCTGATCCCTCGCCACGTTTCATGATTTCTGTGTCGCATCTATGACCTCAAAGAAACTCGATGCTGCCTATATGTATTGCATTGACTGATCGAGGCAGAGCGCACCGGGGCTATTTGTAAGAGCCATTCGCCTCCAGCTGTAGGAATCTGCAGTGCAGACGACTAGCGAATTGACACGATGGGCTTTCATGAAGTCGACATGGGATTGTACATGGGGGGTCGTCAAAAAGGGAAGTCGTCTGACGTAGAAATAGCATAATGGTGAAATCAACGGGCAGTAAAGAGAATACCGCTACGAAAGAATTTCCTTATCGAGGCGTAAGGGCTGGGTCGAATTCGATGACAGCTTGTGCATGATTCAGACAGTTGGCTCAATCGACCGTGGTTGATGAAGGGTTTTTCCCCTTTCCGCAGGACAGGCGAAAAGAACTTCGACGCATCCCTAGTTCTCGAGGCTCTGCATATTGTGGGACGTTGTGTTGCTCTTGGAAAGGCTTCCCCACCAATGACTGATTACGGAGGCACGGGGACGGGATCGGGGTTTCGCGCCCGTACAGTACGGCACGGGGTGTTCAATCCGCCCGCAGCGTGCCCAATGGGCTTGGACTTGCGCTGGCTTGGCTTGGCTGGGCAGGGCACTTTTAGGCCACGCGTAGCTGAACCAGAACTGCCGGTGACCGTAGGCCCCGGTTTCTGATCCCCCGGCTCGCCTATCGCTCTAGAAACAGCGCATTTGGAGTCAGTGCACAACGTCCTTTCTGGAAGAGAGAGGAGACTGGAAGAGAAAAAGAAGGAAGGGGAAGAAAAAAAAAACACCTCGCAAGGTATCGGCGACCTACTCCCCCTGGGCCTCGGCGAGCGGCACATGGGCCCCTATGAAATGAGCCTGCGGACGAATAGCGGGGACGTGCCATGTCAACAACGGCCTTGTACTCGATCCCGCTGCCGTGCACAGTGCAGGGGTGAGGGGAGTCACGCCGCTGTAAAGAGTCAAGGGCACACGCAAGGATCGCTCGTGCATTGGGTTTCTTATCGATGCCTGGAGTGTTACGCCAAGCCCCCTCCCCCCCCCCCCCCCCACGAAATTGTGAGAAGCGGGAGTGTTTCAATCATTGGCCCAGGGCAAGGCACGTACCGTACATGGAGTGCCGTGTGCTTACATCAGAAAACGGTCTATAAAAGAGAGGTTTTCGGTGAGGGCTCGAATCGGTGTAAGAGGTAGGGTCGTTTAGGAACCGAGGGGGTTGATTGGCAGGGGGTGGGAGGACGTTGCATTATCGAGGTAAAAAGCGAATCGGGCTCGGTCGTAAAATGCTGCCGGAGTCGGTCGCGTCTAAACCCCGGCCCCCCAAAAAGATGCACGTTGGCTTAATTCCGGCTGCCCTAGGGAAAGGCCAGGCAAGGCAAAGAGGCATGGCATGGCATGGCATGGCAGGTCAAGGGCTAGGGAACGAAATAAGGCTCTAGTCTAGTGGCAGCCGGTGTCAATCCATTCCATTCGAGACGGTAGACCAGGTGGTTACCAATGTCCCCAGGGCTGCATGGTGCGGGCTTCCTGGCGCCTGGCTCAAGCGGTGCGGTGCGGTGCGGTGCGGGTTTGGCATGGCGATGCCATCCTTGCCAGGGCATGGTTGCAACAGCATCAATGCTACCAACGGTGCAGTGTCCCGTGGCCTTTTTGTTTGCCCAACAACGTCGCCTTGCAGCGGTTCCTCCCAGCCAGAGAGGCCAACCGCAAACCATTTCGGCATGTAAGTTCTCTTGGTGGCGCTTGCGGCACTTCCCGTTTAACGTCGGTGTAGGCAAGGCCACATACCGTAAAGTAAACGTGCATTGCAGCGTAACCACGGTTGCCCGCCAAGTGCAACAGTCATGGACCGGCTCATTTCATGGATGGTGATGATGGTAAACTTCCGCAGCCTTGCCGCTTTGCCGCACGTCATTCATGAAATCATGAGGAGAAACTGCCGCGTGCCGCACCCGCACCTCTCGGGCTTGGGTTTGGATGGCGGCCGCCGCCACCCAGACGCCGGGCGCCTCTCAGATTCCGGCTCAACTTAGCTTCGACCTTGATGGGTTGCAAGGCGAGCGTGTACCGGCCAGTGCAAGGCCTGCGCCGTCGACACTAGTCCGCTGGATCTAACCCAAGTTCTTGTGGACTCCGATTTGGGTCTGAAACGATTTTGGAGCATTACGTAGGTATGTGTGGGATAAGGGAAGCGTCCTCGGCTCCGACATCATGACTGATACAATTCTGGGGGGGGGGGGGAAGATACTGCACATCTACTGCAGCGACTGCAGGGTGTCGCAAGTGTGAAGTCAATCGGACAAGTCTATATAGCCTCATGACGACTATACTATACTGTACCACGATACCAGTTGTCCGGGGATCATACCCCCACTGGCTTCTCTCTTCTCTCCCTCTGATTTTTTATTATTATTTACTTTGCTAAATAGTGCATAGGCTGCACCCTTCGGCCTTTGAAACGGACAATTAATGAAGCAAAGTTCCGCAGCTTTGATTCCCAATCACAACCCCACAATTTATTAAACAACTTTTGGTCGCCCACTTTACCGCGCGCGACGTGCGAATTGCAGCCCGGCACTAGGGCCTTTGAATTGGTCAGCAGCGGAGACCGGCTTACACGAGCATCTCTGCAAGTCCGTCGCTCAGGGCCTTCACGTAACGGAAGGTTTCAGGACTTCGAATTCCGTCCAAATATCCAACGCTGAATCGGTACCTAGCCCTATCTTACTCCTTGGAGAAGAGACCTCTTTCATTCATTGTTTTCGTTGGCCCCCTCCCCCCTTCTTAGGGTCTCCACTCTCACAACATAACGTAACAATTGATCTTCGCGAACCAACTCCTGCCGGTTGGCAGCTCGCCATTTCGGTTGTTTGAAGCTTGGATCTCAGTCGGGTCCCAATTGGTCTCATCTCAAAGTCAAGAAAGCATCAGCACAACTCTCTAGGCGGCAAATTTCCGAGTGAATTGGCGACAGAAAACGTGATGCTGCCTGTGGTGTAATCGGCTCTTCTGCTTGGTTCGGCACGCTACCCGCTGCCCACACAACCCTACACGGCAACCTCCATTGATCAAATCCCAAGTCCGCTTCGCCGCCCGCGGACTTCCAATTGAGGGTGATCGATCCTAGCCTGGCCCTGGTTACGGTACGGTACGGTACCACGTCCAAGGGTTAGCGTTCCGCTCTCCACCAGCCTTTTGGTGCAGCATCTGGCCCACCCCACTGCCTGCGCCGCCTGGTCACACACATTGACGGACGCACGCCCCAACGGGAGTCACCAGCACCATCCTCGCTGTCTCGGACATAAAGACCTCGCCGACGTTTAAATCCACACCCACTTAGGCTGTTCCTCACCAAAGCGGATCCTGGGAGTTCCCAGAGCCTACGCATACCCCCCGTCTTCTTCACCCCCTCCTTCACTTCCAGTTCCATCTCACATCATCTGCGAATAAACGATTGCGCCCTGTTGGCCTTGAGGATACTCCCTACCGCATAACTCGCTCATTATTAAGCTCGCCGAGCTTTTAGCCCCTGCTCCACGACCTGTCATCCTTCTTTCGTCTTTATATTCGTCTATACGCCCGTTTCCCGTCCCATCGGGATTCAAAGATTTCCAAGACCTTCCCCCTCTTACATAACTCGATACCCATTAACCGGTTCAACCAGAGTCTCGCAACTCAATTAATTTCTACCCGTATAACACAACACAACCTGGACTCTCCTTGCTATCATGGGTATACAAACATTTCCGTCCCCGCCGCTGGACGACATCAAGTCGACCATGCTGCCCTCCCGTAAAAGCTCGTCCAGCTCCAAATCGACCAAGCCTACCAACCGTGCCTCTAAGCGCGCCGGCAGCAGCGCCGCTGCCGCCCACCACCATGACCACCTCACTCACGCCGCCGGCATGGATGGCCGCCACAAGCGAGTATGGAAAGCATGCGAACGATGCCGTATGAAGAAGACAAAGGTACATCACCGTGATCTGCTGACGTGCTTGTAATGACATGGACTAATTGTATGTTAGTGCGATGGCGAGTTCCCTTGCAAGCGGTGTAAGGACGACGGGCTTGTCTGCACAGCTGGTGTACGAAAGAAGATGGAATACAAGCAATTGCCCAAGGGGTAAGTTTCGAGGCACACGTGCACGCCTCCATCCTCCGCAACGACTAATTGGTTTGCCCTTAGCTACGCCGAAGTATTAGAGAACACGCAGTTTGCTCTCATTGCCACTGTCCACAAGTTGTACTCGATGGTCCGCAATGGTCAACAATGGGACCTCGGCGAGCCTGAGCTCAACGACCGTGGCCAGCCTGTAATCCACAACATCGCCCAGAAGCTTGGATGCATCCGCCCCAACAGCGACATTGATCTCCCCGTCCACTCGGTCTTTCCCGAGGACGAAGCTGGCATGGCTGAATTGGCTCGACAACTGGATGAGCAACAGAAAGAGGGCGAGTCACCCCAGAAGGAAATCAAGAAGGAGTCTTACAGCAACTCTGAACGCGCTTCGTCGTCCGAGCTTGAAGCGTCTGATTTTGAACACGATTATCGAAAGGCTGCTTTCGGCAATAACAACAACGCCATCACACTCTCGCCGCAAAGCTTCACCACCAACCAGGACTTCGAGTACACCGCTACCCCAACCGACGTGGACCCCAACGCCATGTTCCCATCTCAATCGCCTTCGATACCCAACTTCCCCACGTGGCCATCTACGTCCCTCTCGCAGGCAAACCCCAGCGACCTCACGATGCACTTCCTACAGCAACCCAGCTCGCTGCAAAATATCGACATGCTCAACCAGGGATTACTCGAATCAGAATTTGGAACCATTAAGCCACATGTTTTGTCATGTTCGAATCCCGAGGTCATGATGGGAATGGGAGACCCCATGATTTACTCCGGCTACGACGGCGAGGCCATGAGGCTATAATGTAAAACTATAATCGCAACGGAAAGCCATCACACTACTTTCCGCAAATTTCAAAGGAGTTACGGTGCTGATTGGGATACACGATAGAGTTTAAGGCGCTTTCCCATTGCGGGTGCCGACGACTTGCTACGACTGGATTTTGTGTAATATTTACGGGGGGCATGGCGTTCTGGACTGGTCGATCGGCATGGCGTTTCCTGGATTCGATGATAAGATCAATTACTTTGGCGGCGCTTGCAGTGTCTAGTTGTGAAGGACAGGTGAGCGGCATGGCTTATTTTTAGAGGGACTTTCGCCGGGCGAAACAATGGCGTGGGAGCCGTCTTAGATAGAATAGGCACAATGCCGAACTATTTCTTCTTGATCATCACCCACTTGACTTTGCGAACGTTACGCCCTACTCGTGCCGAGTGCTTAAATCATACCAACTACCCTGCCTAGGTACGTGAAGCTTTCGAACTAGCTGCTCCTCTAACAAGGCCCTGCAAGCTGGCACTTGAGCAGAGACAACGTCATCGACAGAAGAGCCCGTTTGATCGTGGTCAGCCGGTGTAGCGCAGTTGGGCTTAGGTAGGCCTGCGCCCTATGCACAACCGCGGCAGTAGGCCGAGCTGCGGGCGGACGAGGGCACTAAGTGGCCAAGGTGGGCAGCGTGCACCGCTTCTCGGCCAGGGGAGATCTACAAGGCATTTGAAATCAGGGTGAGGGGGTGGGAAGCCAAGGCGAAAGCGAGAGTGCGGTAGACGCAAAAGAGAGCGTGTGCCAGAGGGGGCAAATGGACAGAGACGGCGCCCTTCAAGAGCAGTATATGCAGTACCAGGATTCACCGTCATGGGGCGTCAAGGCCGTCAAAACCCAACTGGAGCGACCTTTCCTACTCTAGGACAGGGGGGCCTTTGCAATAGCAGCGACAGGAAGCTTCAACTAGTGGCTACGGTAGGGAGGGGGAACACGAACGTGCCAATGGAACCGCAGCAAGGCCAAGCATTTGCGAAGTTCCGTGGCGTGCACGCGTGTGTGGGATAAGAGGGCAGTAGCAGCAAACCCAAGACAAATAATCACCGTGGCAGTCGAGTCGAGTCGAGTCGGTCGCTCGGGCTCCGATCCCACCACCACTAATACCACTACCACCACTACCCCAGCCCTACTAGGGACGCTTGTTACGTGTATGGCGGCGGGCGCAGGCTTACATCTACCGGTTGGCCTTTTGGCAAGCCTTGCCTTGCCAGCTCAACGTCTAAAATTACGATGCTCGAGAAGAAAAAAAGGGGTCCTTTTGTCGCGGTACAGAAAGTTTCGTCCTGCCGTTAGATTGATTAGAACAATCAGATGAGCGCTGGGCCAGAGCGGGACGGCGATTCGAACCACGCCGTCCGCGGAGGCTTGTCCCGGGGCGCTGGACCGGTATAACCCCGTTCACCTCCGAGCCTTAATTCCGGGCCAGCAATGGGGAGTGCGAGAGAGTTGTGCGTTGACTCACCCGCCGATAACTTTTTTTCGCTGCCCTGCGAATTCCCCATATTTTGCCTAATCTCAATCCGTGGTCTTTCATAAAAGCCCTCCCTGTGTGTCTACGTGTGCGTGCGTGTGGGAATACGTAACCCCCCCCAGGAAGCTGCAGAACAGGAATACCGTAAAGACTGGGACGGCCGCGGAAGGTAAGTTGGAGGGGAACCCCGAGCGCATCCTCGCTCTCGCAACCCGCGGCCAGGGCAGCATGGGAAAACGAGAGATTGCGAAAGGGGTGCGCGTATCCAGATGATTTTCCTCGGGGCTCCGCGTGGGTAATGAGAGAATCAGGAGACTGGAGGGGTTGGAAATCGGACTTGCGGACTCCCGCATTAAGCCACAGCAACGACGCCGCGCAGTCAATTCCAGGGGTCACACCATCCTTGCAGATTTTACTCATCGAGCCGGCATTCGGGGTCTTCCAGAGCTCCGGGTGAGTAGTGGGCGTCCCTGGGCATCCCGATGAGAGCCCCATTCTCATCCCACTTTTATTCAGCACGGATTACCACTTTAGGCAATGCGTCGGGTTCGCTTTCGATGACAAAAGCAACAACGTTTGCATATAGCGCGCCGCGGAAGCAAAAAAGTAATCCATCATCACGCGAACGTGGATGGATCCCCCCTCCTATGTATCACTAAAAACATCGTTGGAACTTGCCGAAAACCTGCGCATCGCGGCGCATCGCATCTACGCGGAATAAATTGAAGGATCATGCGAGCGCCTCTTGGCTCTTGTCGTCTTGATCACTAGGCCCTGTCTTCGGCGGCCTGGTTGAGTTGATCTTATGTACTGCATCAACTTTTGTCTCAAACAGTACCGTCCGGCAGGATCCGTGGCGCACCACGTCTTAACGTTATGGCTCAATCCATCAATGTCGAGCATTACTCTAATAAGCTCAAGCACACGCGCACTGATCCCACACCCCTCTCATACCGGATCCTTTCTCGATGTGCCTGCCGAGGTTTGGTTGTAAGTCCGCCTCATATCGGAAGAGAATAAGGAAGAGGGAAGAAAGAAGGAAAGAAAAAAAAAAAATTTAAAAAATTATTCGCACGACCACGACAGGGCCATCGAGTCAATGGCCCTGCGATCTATCTCCCATGGCCCGTCTCTACGGGGCCGAAATTTCTCGAAAACTATGTGCTCTTCTGGAAAAGAGTCAGGTAAGATGGTGGAAGTGGCCCACCCTAGGGCGTGGTCCTCTGCTCCCCATTCCGTACTGGGGCTGCCGAGGTTCAGCTAATCATTTTTGTTTTTTTCGGAGGTGGAGCAGCTTCCATAGGGCTACCGGTACCTGTAGCTGTCACGTCTGTCTGGTGGTGCTTTGTTACCTAGTGCCCTGGTTTTCGGTTTTTTTAATCTGGCACATTACCCGCTGAGTAAGCGCGCTCTATCCACACGCCCTTCCTCCCACATCGAACTGGCAGTTTTACCCAAGTTGATCCCTGCTGCATTCGATGATTCACCAGAACCCGTTCGTTTTGATCGCATTGCCCAGCCCAAACTCTACCGCGATCGCTCTACCGATCAAACGACGCAACGTGCCAACGTGCTCGATATTTCCTCTGCCGTATCTCGCTTCAAGGTCGCAGCCGCGCTGATGACGACGACGGCCGTCTTGGCGGCACGACCACGAGATGAAATCGACTGTACAGCCACATTCAAAACGTCTCTGTCCTGCAGTTGCTTCGCTTCTTTCGCAACGGCAAGCGATTGGTTATTTTGCTTAGTGCCTGGGCTACCGTGCACATGGCGACATGGGTCTTCTCGCTAGGTCCTCGCTTTCGCTCCGAACCAAACCCCTGCACTGCGCTCCCCTTGTCGCGTTGAAGTGCCAAGACCCCCTCAATAGGCTGCTACCCCGTTTCACGTTGCTTGGGAAGCCCTTGGCGTTATCTAGAACTACGAGCACGCCCACCTCTCCCTGCTGTCTCAACAAGCCTGCGTACATACGCGGACACGCTGAAGGATATTACTTAACCTCCATCTTGGCGATGTCTTGTGATGGTTGCTTGAGTATTCTGGTAAATCAATATGTGGCTGAGACCTTCCATGGTCTCAGTAGCCAACGTAAGAACTAGATTGATGCTACCCCGGCCAGGAAAGTAAAGCCATTCATTTCCACAGGAACCATGCCACACCCTGTCAAGGGACCTTGGCATATTCACCGGTCAATATTTACCGATCTTCTTCCTCTCCGGTTTCGAAGCGCTGCCAGGTCCCATCGCAAGTTTGCTTTTCCACAGGGCCAGCCCACTTCCAGCCTCGTTCTGCATTACACTTAGTGCGCAGCCTGACCCGCCGTCTTGGGTCCGAGAGCCGGAGCGGGCCTCGCGATACGCTGGATACGAGTGATTCGCGCATGGCCAAGTACGGCTCTTCTCCGAGTTCGACGCCGGAGCGGGCCGTCTTCACTCATTACCCATTGGATGACGTCTGGGCAGTTGAATCGACGAGCTTTGATCTAACCAGGCTTCCAGATCTCGATGATCCTTGGCTCAAAAATTCTTGTCCGCCTCATGAAGTCTTCAGAAAAGACTCCGGCCTGCCAGTGACGCCAACGAGTGATTGCCCGAGGTTGGTCACGTTCTAGGTCTGCGCAACACAATCATATCCAGCCAGGAAACAATATTCTACGATGCAGTCATGAAACGCACAACAGACCGTTCTTCTAGTTCCAACTAAGTCAGTGGTCAAACCCATCACACACCTGGCTACTTTGGAGAATACTGGTGTGTTTGTAGCATGGGGGTCTCCTCAGTAGTCTTGCCAACCCGGACGACAACACAACTATGTGTTGCATTGAATCCTCGGAACCCCTCGATGCAGTCTAACCAAGGTTTTTTGTGATGGGCCTGTTGCCGAGTACCCGGATCTCCGTGGCGGCAATCCATTGTTGCTACCCTGTGCAGAAACACGGCCCTGCTAGATCCTGATTTCAAGATCGCCTTCAACGTCCCGCAAGCACTATTCTGGCCACGTTCCAGCCTATTACCTTTCGCTAAGGCATGGGGCCCCGCGAAACTCTCTTAGAGCAAATGTCGAACGTGACCTAGTTACTCACCGCCTTGCACCAAGCATCGTGTTGTCTCGGTGCTTCTGCTACATGTGCAGATTACGTTGGAGCTACTTGCATGGGAAATAGATCTTTCCAACAATCACGAAGTCAATGCGAGGCCAGACGTTTCATTTCCCACCCGGAGACGGATTCTGGTAGGCTCACTGTGTCCCGTTAGCTAGTAGGTCGTTGGAGAGTTCTCGGAAAGCCAAAATAACACGATATAAAGTTAGCGACGGACCCATGGTTGTGTGAGCCGAAGTTGAATGCAGCCAGCGCACTCATGTCAAGGGCCCAGGCCCCGGTTGGCTGTTGGTTTGACTGCTGTCTCTCAATCAGATGTTTCGTAGGTCTCGGCCCTTCTTGGCTAGAGTCTCGTGCCTTCAACCTCAGGTACGCGTATTGACAGGTCATTCCACGAACCCCTCGCTCGCGTGTGCCCTCTGCTGGCCCACTTCTACCGCAGGTGGGTTGGCAAATCCTCTTGGCACCAAGTGCCCCGAGAACAGGAAAAAGAAAAAAACAGGGCACAGTGTGCGCCAGCAGCGCTGGGCTTACAGTAATGGCCACTGGGACATAAGCCGCTGATCTCGCCCTCCCACCAGGCCTAGAGGCTTAGATTTCCAGCAGGGACCCGGCCGTTGGTAGAATAGATCCGTACAAGGATGAGACATCAAGGCCTGGTGGCACAATGAGAAGAGGATGGGGTGTGTGTGCAACGTGGCACAGTTGAATTGCAATGCACCTTGTTTGTCGTCTACCAAGCGTGAACGTGGATCGATCGTATGCTTGAAGCGTTCTGCGTATACAGCCAACACAACCGACAGAGCAAGGGTTGTTGGCACTAGCAAGGCTATTCATGCGCGATGAGACTGACAAACATCTTGAATAGGATAAACCTGGCGCAGTCGCTTCGGGATTCGCATTCGCATCTCTCATAACTTGGTCTGTCAAAACACGGCCATGGCGCCATAACACAAACCCAACGCCGTTGCGCCAAACAACCTCCTTTGCACCACCGAGTCTCCCAACAGCGTAAATCAATCCAAACTAACCTGTCGTCCAGCCCTACCCTTGTATGTCCAGGACCTGCTTCAGCACCGTTTCGCTTGCCCTGTACCATCGCGCCCGCTGCTCCAGATCGTCGGCCACGCCCCCTAATGCACCCTCCTTCCTCCGCCTTGCTTCGCGTGCAGCTGCCGTACTATTCTGTCGCTTGGTCTCCAGTGGTTGCAGCTCTGCGCGCAGCCGCTCTGCCTCCTTGCGCTTGCGTGGCACCTTTGCTTGCAGCGCCTCCAGCTCTCGCGACAGTTCCTGCTGCTCACGCTTTCGACGTGCGAGGAGCTCCTGGGTCTTGGCCAGAGGGAGATTGAGGTTGGGGTCCGAGCCGTGTAGATCCTGGGCAGACTTGAGCTCCCGGATACGTGCTTCCAGTTCTTGCGTCTTCCTGGGCAGCTCGCGAAGCTTAGTCGTCTCAAGCTGCACATTCTCATATCTTTGAGTCAAATCTCGTCCCTTTCGCTCCAATTCTGCAACCATGCTGGCGACTTCGAGCTTCAAGGATTTGAGCGCCGCCTTTGCAGCCGCGTTTTCCTTTTCCAGCTCCAGGTTTTCCTGCATCGTGACAATCAATGGCGGGTCACCGACGATAGCGCGGATGAACTTTTCCTTGGTGACTTGCTCGACGTAAGAGAATCGGAGTTTTGCGAACAGCTCAGTGTAGTGAGCCAAGTCGGCCTCTAGGCTTGCCGGTGTTGGCCCATCCAGTGATGAAATGGAAGCATCGCTGGCTCTTTGGCGAGTGTCTTGCGGCGGGGAGCTGATAATGGGCTCGCTAAGTTTGATGATGGAAATATCGCAATTTGATTGGAGCTCTGCTAAAGAGTCCAGAATGCTCTGTATCCTTTCCACGTCCATTCTGATGCGTAATAAACCTTTCCTTGGTTGATGCTTGAGCTTGCGGGCCACGGAAGTTGATGTTGTCAATGTGATGGGCGGCGTATGTTTACTTACGTCCCAATACGGATAGGCCGGTTCTTATCTTATCGTAGGCGAAGACAAGGACCCCGACTGTCCAAACTGGGAGACGTCACTCCACTTTCGATCCTCCAAACTAATGGTTCAACGGCGGGGGCAGTGTATTTTGGCTTTTTGTCTTTCAATATCCCTTCTCTCATAACGTTTCCCTTGCCCTGCTATTTATTTTATTTTTTGGGCTTTGAAAACTAGCAGTCATGTCGAATGATGATATCCTTACAGACGACTATGTCGCGGGTCTCCTTGCGCAGGAGGCCCAGGACTGCTCGTTGAAGTACTCTGCCATGGGATTAGAGGCATTTCGTTCGAATAAGAAGTATGTCTATCGCATACGTTGATTCACGAAGAGGAAGCTTACAGTTTTAGAGACCATCAAATATGCCCAAGCCGAACACCAGATTCTTGCGACACATCATCAAGGACACGAATACCCACAATAAGGCGCTACTCGCTAAAGAAGCAGCTGAATCTAAGGCGCGCTTGAAGGATTTGGAACATACAGAAGAAAAGAAGCGACTAAAGACGAATCCGAACGCCAAAGATATCAGACGACGCCAGATGGGCGATATTCACGCCATATTGGGCGGATCTAAACGACGAAGAACCAGTTCGGACAACATCGAGGCAAACACTGAGGGTGAGAGCTCCCGTGCGCCGAGAGACGTGTCGACGAAAAGGTCTTCCGGGAAACAACGAGATCTATTCAGTATTCGAGCTGAGGAGCAGCGCGATCGCGGCCGATTGTCGAGAACAGAGCACGAAGCATCACATGAAAGGGGCTCACGGAAGGACGAAGGAAGAAAATCTAGGCGTCACCGTGAACGAGGTTCCGCCTCTGATGAGGAGTCTAGGCAGCGCAGCAGTCGGAGGAGACGCGACAGATCTCGATCGCGGTCTGGATCTCCGCACCGACGACGACGCCGGTCACAGTCGCCACGGGAGCGCAGCAGAAAGCATAGGCATCGCTCCCCAGTTCCGGAACATCGCAAGTCCTCCAAAGACCTTGTGGCTTCACAAGACGAGGATTCTGACCCCTTGGAAGACCTGATTGGTCCTGCGCCCCCGCCCAGGTACCGAGGACGCGGAACGCTAGGCGGCGCGGCGGGCATAGATCGACGCTTCTCCGAGTCGTACGACCCCAGGACGGATGTGCAGATGGACGACGACGAGGCCGGCGGCGCGGGGAACTGGGACGACGCCGTAGAAGCCTTCAGAGACCGTCAGAAGATGAAGCAAAGCCAGGAGCAGCGGTTGCAGGAAGCAGGGTTCGCGCCGCAGCAAATAGCGAAGATGAATGGCGACAAGGAAATGACGGACGAGGACGTCAGGTGGAGCAAATCTGGAGAGAAAAGAGAGTGGGATCTCGGCAAGTAGTTGGATATGATGGGGCGGCCTTGGATTTGATATGATGAGTTGGCTACGAGCGAGTCTGGAGTATTGATGGCGGCGGCCAATGTACACATGAGGGATAATCCGAATGATGAAACGCCATGGAAATATATTTTGTATAAACCCTTACGACACATTATCTACTGTCCCTTTTGGCGCTATGGTGTCTGATGCGCGTCCCTCTCAGCCCCTATGACAGAGACAATGCGTAATATCGTAACGTCTAGTGTCCAGGAATGGTCGCTGACCGAGTGACACAAACCAGAACCAATGATGGCCGCTCTAGCTCGTATAATCAGTATACGCGAAGAATGCGAAGAATGGCTCTCGTTGCTGAAGCACGACCCAGTTTCTGGAGCAAACTCCCCATCCGAATCTCCATTCATGGTGGCTGCACTTTACATGCATGAAGAACTATCTCCCCCGTTGCGCCAATGCGGCAAAAGATTCGAGTTTGATATTTGTGTATTTTACAGAGGCTTGCTTCTAATCTAACGTTGTGTTCACACGAGCCGCTCCACAATGCTCCATCTTACTCCTTACAGTCAACGCCGGATTTTGGACAATGCTCATCTCCTAACCCTGGTATGGCGCGGGGCCGACCATCAGCTCGGGCTTCACCAGGGTGTCGAACTCCTCCTCGGTCAGGGCGTTCAGCTCCAGAGCACTCTGCTTCAGGGTGAGACCCTTCTTGTGGGCGTTCTTGGCGACCTTGCTAGCCATGTCGTAGCCGATCTTGGGGTTGAGGCAGGTGACAAGCATGAGCCTACACAGAATAGTTAGTATCACGGTTCCATTGCCTCTAGCTACAATGAATGCGGGCAAACTTACGACTCCTTCATGATGCTGGCAATCTTCTCCTCGTTAGCCTGGAGGCCAGCAACCAAGTTCTTCTCGAACGACCTCATGCCGTCGGACAGCAGGCGCGAGCTGTGCAGCACGTTGCGAATGATGAGGGGCTTGTAGACGTTGAGCTCGAACTGGCCGTTCATGCCACCAATGGTGGCGGCAACTTGGTTACCCATGACCTGGGCGCAGACCATGGTCAGAGCCTCGCACTGGGTAGGGTTGACCTTGCCGGGCATGATGCTGCTGCCAGGCTCGTTCTCGGGCAGGATCAGCTCGCCAAGACCGCAGCGAGGTCCGCTGCCGAGGTAGCGGATGTCCTGGGCGATCTTGTTGAGGGAGGTGGCCAAGGTGTTGAGGCTGCCGTGGGCCTGCACGAGGGCATCGTGGGCGGCAAGAGCCTCGAACTTGTTGGGGGCGGTCTTGAACTCGGTACCGGTCATCTTGGTGACCTCCTCGGCAATAGCCTCGGCGAATCCCTCGAAAGTGTTGATACCAGTGCCAACCGCGGTACCGCCCTGGGCAAGAAGTCGCAGGTCGGGCAGCGAGCTCTCGACACGCTGAATGCCAAAGTCAAGCTGAGCGACGTAGCCGGAGAACTCCTGCGCAAGGGTCAGGGGAGTAGCATCCTGCAAGTGGGTTCGGCCGATCTTGATGATCTTCTTGGCCTCGAAGTCGTCGACCTTGGCCTGCAGCGCGGCGCGCAGGCTTCGGAGGGCGGGCAGCAGCTCACGCTCGAGTTCGAGGACTGCGGCAATGTGCATGACGGTGGGGAAGGTATCGTTGGACGAGGCGCTGCGGTTAACGTGGTCGTTGGGGTGGACAGGCTTCTTGCTGCCCATCTGGCCGCCGAGGATCTCAATGGCGCGGTTGGAGATGACCTCGTTGGCATTCATGTTGGACTGGGTGCCGGAGCCGGTCTGCCAGACGACGAGGGGAAAGTGGTCGAGGAGCTTGCCGTCGGCCACCTCCTTGGCGGCCTGCTGGATAGCAGCACCAACCTTGGCATCTGTATGCGATCAGTTGTCAGAGGCATTTCCCTCAACCTATATAGACGGTCGCAGGGGCCATGGCACATACCGAGACCGAACCGCATGTTGACGGTGGCAGCAGCGCCCTTGAGAATGCCAAAGGCCTTGACAATGGCTGGGGGCATGCGGTCCTGGGGCTGGTTGATGCGGAAGTTCTCGAGCGAACGCTCCGTCTGGGCGCCCCAGTACTTGTCCGAGGGCACCTGGACCTCGCCAAAGGCATCGGTTTCGGTTCGAGTAGCGGAGGCCATCCTGACGACTGTGCTGTGAAGACTTCGGGAGAAGGTGATTGTGCTTGTCTGGGGAGCAATGCGTTGCAGTTGCGGGGTCGAGGTCGCGCGGTAGCATGGGAGAGCTCTCGAAGCTGCGCGGGCTCCAATGGCCCGGCTAGCAGTGAAAGCTCTTGCCGGCACTGCCCGATACATGCTTGCTGCTGGTGTGGTGATGCGATATTACGTCGGGTGCGACCCCCTATTGACGGCCGAGGAAGTTGTAGTCGAAGACTGGATCGTCTACGTAGAGCACAGAAGTCGGAAAGGTCGTGGAGGACCGAATTGTCGCGCACGAAAGATAATCTGCAACGGCTAATGACCGCTATGACAGCAAACCAAACAAGCCGGAAAGAAAACACGGAGCGGATATTTTTCGGAGGTGCGAAAAGCCTGATTCGGAAAAATTCGGGCGCGAACTCACAAGCAGTGAGCCAGCAACCTTAGCTCTGGTGTTGGGTGAGGACATGACGATAGTCTCATTAATAAATGAGCTGCAATCTCAACTGCTGAATTGCCTTCTCTCTTTCATTGAAAATGCTTGTCTTTTAACAACCAACATACGCATGTTAAGGTGAGCTCTCCAGAGCTTGGGCAAGTTGGTAAATCAAGTCACAAGCCCCCCCTTCCAGGTCAGGCCTTGTTGAAACCAAATACATGTTCTTGAAAGGACAAGAATCCTCACGTAGGCATTGCTTCTGTGTAATTGAGGGCGCAGTACGACGATGCCTTTCATTTGGTTACCTTGCCCTTTCAAGTATTCTTTCCTCCGCATAATTAGCCGCCGTTCACAGATCTGAATTCCGTGCAGCGGTGAAACTCAACAGCTAACCCCAGATGAGCCGCCTGCTCAGCTGCGTCATCCACCTGAGGACACTTGTGTCACGAGGCTACCTGTGCTTCCAAAAACATTCCTTGAAGCCTTGCATGGTCCACAGGAATGCTTTTTTTTTTCCCCCTTCTCCCAGAAATGAGCTGCCACGGGCAAGCGCCTGATCACGAGCATAGCGGGCAAAATGACAAGCTTGGTGCATTGTTACCACCGCGAGGTTGACGCGCGGGATCCACCACCGCACGGAGCAACCTCGTCTTGCGCTGCTTTGCTTTGCTTTGCCTGGCCTGGCTTGGCTCCCACGATCCGTGTCTGACTCGGCCTCGGATCAGCCCTCCTGGCTGGCTGAGCGTTCCGTTTTGCGGTGAAACCGAGCACTCGCAAACCTACCTTACCTTACCTTACGTGACCTTACCCGAGCTACATTGCCTTGACGCAATTGCGCTTAGCTCTGCCCAACTACCTACCTACACTTACTTTAGTTAGAAAACTTGCAAGCTCTCGTTCACTATTTCACACGCCGGGCGCGACTCATTCCGGCGGGAGGTTACGCGCGGGTGCTGACGTCGAGCATTTGTTCTGCGCGAATGCCAAATCCACATGGAAGTATCCGGACGGTGTTAGTGTTGACTCCTCTGCCGCGGCCTTTTACGTTGATAATGGGGGGAGTTGCAGGTGGACAAGGCTTGACCCGCCAGGCGGCATCTGGAGACACTAGCGCAGCCTCGAGGACCTCTAGGTGAGGTCAATTGCTACTCTAGGCGTCACGCTGTCTACGCCTGAACCAATGAGCGGTCTCCAGCGCAGTCGTCGGCGACCCCACTGCTCAAGTGCTCAGGTTCCCCAGACCCCGTCAGGTTCAGGCCAAGGGTCGGTCATCCGGTACTCCGCAGCAAGCCTACCTAAGACTCGCCTCCCCTCCCCCCCCCCCAGTCCTGGCCTGTCTTATCCTGTCTTGTGTACGTGCACATGAGTGTCTACCTACACTTTCCTTGTATCTACGCTATAACCGTGCAGTACTTTACCTTGCCTCGCAACAGACCCTCCAATCCAGGCGAGTACCAAGCCCGGGTCTGGACCACCTGCCAACCTGCCCATTTCATTAGTGAGGGGTGACGCTGTGAGCACCTTGGCGTCGGAGCGGAGGGGG